>JAJTIW010000079.1:0-13728 GCA_021365295.1 Tricladium varicosporioides | reverse complement strand
TATAACGTTCAGAACCCGATATAGGATATACAAATACAAGATACTACCATTTAGACTCTACAACAGCCCTTCTACATATCAACGTTATATAAATAATGTCTTGATAGATTATTTAAATAATTTCTATATAGCCTACCTAGACGACATTCTTATCTATTCTAAGGACCCCGACAGTACGAAGAGCAAGTTCAGAAAGTACTCCGACGTCTACGCGAAGCCAGACTACAAGCTAATATCAAAAAAAGCGAGTTTAGTATAGAAAGGACCAAATATCTAGATTATATTCTTACTACTACCAGAATCGAAGTCGACCCAAACAAAATAGAATACCTACACAATTAGACTCGCCCTACTACAATTACTGGCATCAAGTCATTCCTTGGATTTTGTAGCTTCTACCGACAATTTATACGAAACTTCGGAGCAATAGCCAAGCCACTAAGCATACTCAGACGTCCCTCGGAACCTTTCAACTAGACGTCGGAATGCCAGGAAGCCTTCGACGAGCTCAAGCGCCAACTTCTAGCAATTCAGTATATTTACCACTTCAATCCCGAATTAGCTACAAAGCTAGAAACTGATTCGTCTAACAGTATAATTGCTAGAGTACTCTCTCAGCTATATAACAACGAAAAGTAATACTCTATTGGATTCTACTCTTATGTCTTGAATAGACACGAACTGAATTAAAAGATTTATAACAAGGAGTTATATGCAATTATCGAGTCGTTCTGATAATAGCGACTCGAATTAATGTCGATATAGACCAGAGTCGATATATACTCGGATTACAAATTACTTGAATATTTTATGACTACCAAGATACTTATAGCTAAGCAAGTACGCTAAATAAAATTTTTGTCTGATTTTAATTTCCAAATCACTTATACAATAGGCAAAAGTAATCAGAAGGCTAATATTCTTACACGACAAGAGCAAGATCTAATAGTATAGGAACAAGTTAAGCTTGATAGTCGATCCCGAGTCTTACTAGGACTATACCGGCTTCACCCGCGAATTAACTCCGAACTAGCTTCAACCTTTGTAGCCAATCAATCTAACTAGACTACTGATTTGATATCTATTAATATTGACGCTTATACTAAAGTAGTATTAGACTTAGATCAGTTACAGGAGCTACTCTACGAAGATAATAGATCGTTATTTGAAGACTTACAAAACAAGATATCTACCGATTATTTAGTAGAAGATAATTTACTTCTTTACAAAGGTTAGATATATATCAGATATAAAACAGTACTTTGTATACGTCTAATTCAAGAGGTCTATATTCAATTGTCGATAGTATATTCTAGTACCAAGAAGATCTATTAGTTACTAGCCAAGCAATATTACTAGATCGGAATAGAATCAGATATAAAGTAGTTTGTTAATAACTATATCCCCTGTAGCTATACTTACTCCCGCTAGACCAAACAACAAGGTTTCCTTTATCCCCTACCTGTATTTACCTACTTATGACAGTATATTTACATAGATTTCAAGGAGTTCAATAAAGACAAATATAGTTATAATATAATCCTTGTGTTTATTAACAGACTCGGGAAGGATTCGATATCAATACTATATTACAAGACAATCGACGCTCGCGGGATAGCTTAGCTATATATTTAGTAAGTATATTAATTCGGATATATTCCAGAAACAATTATTTCCGATTATAGTCTATAGTTTGTTTCTTTATTCTAGCAAGAATTCTGTTATATTATTGATATTAAGGTCAAACTCTCTATAGCCTATTACAAAGAAATAGATAGCCAAATAGAGATTATAAATCAATATATTGATTAGAGACTAAGGCTATTTGTTACTTACTTCTAGAATAATTAGAGCAAGTTAATACCTATTATAGACAGGGCCCAAATAATACTACTATACTCTACTATTGGAATAGCTTTGTATTAGCTCAAGTATAGAGTAGAACCGAGAAATAGCTAAGACTAGAAATCGCCCAAGTTAGCTACTTTAATAGAAAGACTCAATATCGACGACGTTGTTTTGTTAGCGAGTCGGATATATAGTATATAACAAGTAGCTAAAGAAAATATCAAAAAAACCCAGGAGAGAATAATATAACAAATAAACAAGTACTAATATAGGGTCGACTAACAACTAGATAATCGAGTATATCTCTCTATATATAACTTGAAGAACTATTAACCAAATCGCAAACTAGGAAACAAGTTCGACGGACCTTTATAGTACTAGAACGGATCGGTTACGGATACCGACTATAACTATTAGATAGCTCCAAGATCTACAATATCTTCTCGCCGGATATTCTAAAGAAGTATTTAGATAACTTACTATTAGGTCAAAAGTTAGCTTAGTCTCCGAGTGAAGCTATTGCTAAAAAAGAAGAATAGAAAGTAGACAAGATTCTAGCTTCTAAACTAGTACGAGAGAAACTCTATTATTATGTAATATAAGTCGGCCACGATCTGGACCCGACGTAGTACCTAGCCTCGAATTTCTTAGAAGCTCTACATAAGCTAAGGGACTATTACCAAGACTACCCAAGCAAGCTAGGGCCTTTGCTACGGTTACAAGAATGGATTTAAATATAAGAAGAAGGATTAGAGGAATACAATCACCTAGCAGACGACCAAGTAACTAATAAGTATATGAAGATATAGAAGGGAGTCGGGTTAGTTTCGGACAAGAAAATAATCAACTAGGACCGTCAATTATTATAAAGTCATAAAATCTCTTTTAACCCAGGGTACTGGTAGGCTATATTACCTCCTCTCCGGAACAAGGCCGAAATCCCCTCTACAAAATAGCTTCCTCCTCGGCGCTTATACTAGCGTCTCCGTACCTCTCCCCCGCTGCCTTCTCTACTCTGTCATTATAAAGGTCGACGACTGAGTCAGATCTGACCAAGCTACTACGAGAGCGCTTGGAGGGCGTACCTTCTACCGAATCCCCCGTACAACGCTTTCTCTTCTGCTTGGGCGCCAGCGCCAAGACAGCCTCCCCCAAAGCTACAAACGCCGCCGACAACTTCTATATATTGTCAGCTTGGCATCAAGACCAGTCTAGTTCAGACTCACCTCCCGACTCGCCCTCTCCACCGCCAAACCCTCCTCCAACAACATCCGAAGAGCGCGCGTCTCCTCCAACAGGCCGAGCAACAATCCAGAAGTATCTCTGGGCATACCAGAGGAGACTAGGCAAAGGACACGATTCAACTCCGTAGCAGCCGCCTCTACGGCAGCTCCGTCGTCGGCTCCAATAGCAATGTCCAGCTCCTGGAACTCGTCACCGACGAACCACGGAAGCTTTATTAGTTAGTGTCAGATCTATGTCGGATTGGATTCAGGACACTTACAGGAGTATACACGCCCTTCTAGCGTATACAATAACTATATTTGAACGAAACAGCGGAACCGAAATTATACCAATAATTGTTATAAACGATTATCCGCCGGGCATAGCGAATACAGTAGACCCGAAAGGCCTCCGTAAGCGTGCCGGGAGCAGTTGGGACTAACATTTTTCTAGTCCAGAGTCAGTACTGTCTTGTCTCAGAATCAGGTCTAATACATACTTGATTATAATAATAGTAGTAGCAGAAAATTTTATTATTATTATAGCTATAACAGTAGTCTGAAGAAAAAGAAAGAAAGAAAGAACCAAACTCGAGGCAGATCCTGAGTTTTATCTACTACCCTACCAACCTCTTCCTTTGGAACAGTTTCCTATTGTGGCCAGAACAATAGCAAAGTTACGATTCACTGTCGACAATACTAACACTATTCATCATTGAATATACCAACTAATACCGTAGCTACAACGAATCTCCTCCGACCCTACACCGAAACAGTACACAAAAAATTCGGTAATTAATCAGTAACCTCGCGACAGGCTACGCCCCAGAATCAGATTCAATTCAGAACCTAGGGTCAGGTTCTTCTGGAAGGAGGGGGGTAATGTGATATTGACATTTCACGTATATCTTAGTCAGGTAATTATCATACACAGGACAAGTTAAGAACGGGCCAACCTCGGACTTGAGTCTGTGCGTCAGGGGTAGTGAAGCTTGAAAAGGAGCTTGGGATCCTTCTTCTTCTTTTCTTTTGAATATATTCAAAATATCCTTAGATATAACCTATTAGTTCTAGTATAATCAGACTCATATTCGCTCTCACACGTCTCAGAGCAGTACTAGAGCTAGCGCCATAACACTATATAGTAAGTCTATTCCTAGTCCAAGACTAGCTTGACTCTAATTTTCCCAAGGTCCCACAGTCCTACATATTGCGGTTAAATCGACTTATACAACTAGTCGATTCTAGTAGTAGAATAGCTTCGGGTTCCCCTTAAGTCGGCAAGTAGTAGTAGCTACTATTACTGCTACCCAGGCGATATATACCTCTCGGGTTGAAGTAGTCGTACGGCTTACTCGGATCCCTTTAACTATCCAGTGAATAAGCCAAGCCATTCTCAGTTCCCTGGCCTAGCTCCAATCTACGACAGAAGGTGTTTTGGACGTCCTCCGATATCAGGTAAGTGCCAGTGCTACTCCTTCTTTACGCCTACTAACTCAAAAGGCAAACCTCCCTTTTATTACTCGGGATAATCCCGACGATAAAGATGACGACGATGACGACGATAGTGAGAGTGTTGTAATTACACCGAGTCCCAGCCGGGGTCGCGATAGCGGGATCTAAGGGAATTTTTTTAAATTATATATATCTTCTGGATTCTTGCGATACTTTTGGTAGTAGGTTTTGCATTGATTTTTTATAATAGACTCTACCTTTTTTGTCTTTGGCTTGTCGCAGGTGTCCTGACGTAGTTCTGATTTATATATTTCTCGACCTCTCGTCTAGTATTTGCCAAGTTTTCTGGTAGTTCCCAAGTGTCGTCTGCAGGCGAGTAGCCTTTTTAGCGAACTAGATACTCTCTTCCTTGTCTCTTGTCCCTGTGGGCTATAATTGACTTTACTTCGTACTTTTCCTCTCCTGCTACTTCTACTACTTTAGGCTCTAGGACTGCTTTAGCTCGGGGGTATTATAGCTCCAAGAGCGAGATATAAAATATATTGTGAATGTGATATAAAGGTAGCAATTTCAATTTATAGACTTGGCTATAACTACTAATAATTTCCAAAATTTTAAAGGGGCCTAGATATCGGTCCGCAAGCTTTACGCTAGATTGTAGCTAGCGAATATTTTTGGCTTATAATATTACTTGATTATAAATTTTAAATTATACTAGTAGATAGCGTCTGTTATAGTTTCTTTTTTGTATATCGACTATATTCTACTACTGTTACTCTAGCTTTTTTCTAGCTTCTTTGATTTTTTGTGTCCTCTCGCGGGTAGCCGGCGCCTCCCCTTCGGGAATATTGTCTTTAACGTGAAATTCAATTGATAGATGAAATATATATATTGCAAAAAAGGGTAAGGTTCTAATTGTCGAATAAAATAAATTATTATATGTGAATTCTGCAAGTGCTAGCTTTGTGGCCTAGTTGTCTTGCTAGTAGGTTATATAATAGTGTAGATATTGTTTTAGGGTCTAGTTTAGATTTTCTGTCTACCTATTAGTCTGTGGGTAAAAGGCGGTACTCAGGCGCCTCCTAATTTTCAAGTAGAAACAAAGTGTCGACTAGAAGTAGCTAGTAAATACTAGACTATAGTTAGATGTTATATCCTTCGGAATCCCAAAATCCTTGACAATATAAACTATAAACAGCTCTGCTAGTTGAGGGGCTATAATATCCTTAGTTGTAGGGATATATTGTACTAGCTTTGTATATCTGTCGACGATAACTAGAATCGAATCGTAGACCTTGCCTTGGAATCTCGATGGAGGTAATCCTGTTATAAAGTCAAGTATAATTTCCTCCCAGGGCCTTGTTGGCAGGGAGAACGAACTCAAGGCGCCGTAGGGAAGGTGTCTCTTTACCTTCGTCCTCTGACAAATAGAGTATATTTTTATATACTGTTGTATATCTCTTCTTATTTCTTTCCAAAAGTATTTCTGCTAGAGTAACTTTAGTGTCTTCCCTGTACTAAAGTAGCCTCCTAAAGGGTCGTTATAATTGACCTGCAATAGTTCTGCTTATACTGTTGAATTATTCAGTATATATACGGCGCCACGATATTATAACAATCTATTTGTATCAAGTTTCTAAGTCTTGATATCTTTAGCTTTACTAGGCTTCGAGTATCTATTATATTGCTTGTTTTGTATAAAAGGGTTACTCTTTTGTAACGTAGCTAGTAATTCGACAAGTGTCTTTTTACTTTGAAGGTAAGCTGTTTCGAGTTTAGTTACTTATACTACTAAAATCTATAGTATATATTGTTTATAACTAGCTATACTAGTAATAGGCTTAAGTAAATAAGTTACTTGTACTATTCTATTACTAAAATAGTCGACTACTTGTAGTTATAACTTTAGTATCTCGCTAATTAAGGAGCGTTTACCTTCTCTCTTGTAAGTCTTGAATTGCGATATCACAGGGATAGTATAGCGACTAAATATCACTATTAATAAGGCTAGTTCTCTCTCCGTCGCTTAGAGCTTTATATAAAAGGTAAGTAGTAAAGTTTCCTTAAACTTATCTTTTGTTATATAATCAGGGCGCCTTAATAGTCTATCTGTAGGGTTCTTTTTTCTTGCCTAATTTTTCAATATAAAGTTAAAGGTAGCTAATTCCTTTGCTTATCGCGCTTGTTTATTATTAAGCTTTCTTTTAGTTATAAAATACTTCAAGTTATTATAGTTAGACTTAACGATAACTATACAATAGATATATACCAAATAATATCTTTATATTCTAAAAGCTAAAACAATAGTTAATAACTCAGTATTATAAGTCTTATATCGAGATTCTATATTAGTAAGCTTCCTGGAGAAGAAGGCAATAAGATACTAGTATATATTTAGTCTTTCGCCAAATAACTAAAATATAATCCCCACAACTACAAATCCGGAAGTGTCAGTCTCTACTATTGTTCGTAATATTAGATTATAATACCAAAAAATTAACGCCGTTATAAAGGTGTCTTTCAATATCTAGAAGGATACTTCAGTAGATACTGTTTAGTTAAATCTTCTAGTTCCCTTCCCTTTTAAAAGGTCTGTCAATACTTTCGCTACCCTAGAGTATACCAAAATAAATCTCCTGTAAAAGTTTACAAAGTCTAGAAATATCTAAAGCTCTCGAATAGTTATTAGTATTAGCTAGTCCTTGATTATAGCAACCCAGCTAGCCTCTATCGTGACCCCGTCGGGACTAATAACAAACTCTAGAAACTTTATAGAAATCGTACTAAATTCATATTTCACCAAATTAACAAATAGCTAATACTACTACAACTATTCGAGGACCCTTTGGACTATCTTTATATACTTAGTAGAATCCTCTAAATAGATCAAAATATTGTCGAGGTAAACTATACAAATAATATCAACTAATCCTACAAGAGTATAATTAATATAAGCCTAGAAGGTAGTAGGGGTATTAAAAAGGCCAAATAATATTATATAATATTCAAAATATCTATATTATATATAAAAGGCCGTCTTCTACTCGTCGCCTTCTCTAATTCACAAACAATAATATATATCTTTTAGATCGAGCTTAGTAAATAACTTTGCCTACTCGAGCCTATCTATCGTCTCTGTTAAGGAAATATAGTATAGACTATATATTATATAACTACGCTACTAAGCGAATTAAGGTTAGCTCTAATTCGTACACAGACTACTCTAGACAAGTTAAATAGACATCACCTCCTATACTAGATAGGTTACTATAGTTATACTATAGTCAAGGTTAATATAAGTCGATTCCACCTATTAACTTCCCTATACCTTCCTCTAAGTTGACTATAGTCAACTTGAAGGAAGTCCTCTTACAAAGGACCGAATTCTTAATAGATTATAAGCCTAAGTTTGCGAATAATATAAGTAATCACAACCGACCCCTAGATATCGATCTAAGGACTTTAGATGATTCGATTAGGAATTAACTATACAAGTCGATCTAAGGACTTTAGCTCCGATTCGCGGAAGAATCAATATCTCCGATCTAAGGGAGAAAGACGCGAAGCAAGTCAGTGAGAATACCGACTATACAAGTCAAAGAAAAGACGTGATTGAGAGTACGAGCTTGTCGTGTAATATTAACACAACAACCCGTTATATATCGAATTACCTCCTCGATCTATAATATCTATATCTACGACACTCTATATCACGTCATCTCCTATAATCCCGAATATATATAAGATAGCAGAAGAAAAAGAAAAGTAGAACGTTTTAATACTTGCTCGAGACAATTACAAAGCTTGGTTCCGCTAATACAAGATCAAGCTCAAGGGAAAGGGAGTCTTCTATATCTATAAGCAAACGTACATTGAGTATTATATAGTAGCAACGGTTAAAGACCTGACAGAGGCTCTCGAGGAGCTAGATATTACTAAAGCAAGAGGGAATAAGACAGTTCGACTTAATATTGAGAAGAAAGCTAAATATCTCAAGAATAAAGCAACTACTCTTGATCTTATATTCAGATTACTCAGCGACAATAACTAATACCTGATCGACGAATATAAGTACACTTACGATCTATAGATATATCTCTAGAAGAAGTATTCTTAGACTAATACTACAACTACTAATATATATATAACAAAGATTTATATATTTATCTAAGAAAAAGAAAGTATAGTTACTAACTCCTGGGATAAACTAAAGGAGTATAGACACAAGCTAGAAATAATAGATATTAATACAAGGTCCGCCTATAATAATACTATATTATTACTCGTCTTAATTAGATCTCTCCCTAGGTTATTCGAGACTATAATCGATATCTTGAACACTTAAAGCAATCTAACAGTCAAAGACAAACTCAAGTACCTCGAGAAAAAGGAATTTAGAATATATTATACTAGAGAAGTAGCTTAGGTTATATTCTAAGTATAATCCACGAAGTATATTTTGCTCTACTAGCGCCAGAGACAGAGTATAGACTTCGAGAAATCTACCTCGTCCTCTAGTAGGCTAAAGTACTACTTATACAACAAGCAATACTTTATCAAGGACTACTTAGATTTAGACAAAGCCCGAGAGGTCGTTTACAAGGAATTCCAGGACCGAAAAAGGGTACGTACAGTAAAGCGTCAAGCCAGGAGCTTAAATAGAGTTGACAAGTATATTACCAAACTAGACTCTAAGACTACTAGAAGGAAAGCCTACGATTATATAGTCAACAGTAATACTTTCTCAGCTCTTGAAGACTCCTCTGAATTCGATATCACAAGAAATAACAAGAAAGAAGAAGTCTATTATCTCTTAAAGGAAGAAATCAGTAAGGTTACTCTTATAGCTTGGCTAGCTAATACTAGTGTCACTTTATATATATCTGACTAACCTTCTCTCTTTAGCTCAATAATCCCGATCAAGCATAGATATATTAAAGTTAGAAGGGGAGAATTAATTGCGAAGTATATAAATAATACAAAACTAGAATATATAAATAGCTCTTCTATAGTTCTCAGGAATATATTATATATATTATAACTTGATATTAACTTAATATTAGCAAAAAAGCTATATTAAGCAGGACTAAAAGGCTCGTTTAATAACAATATAATATATTTCAAGAAAGACAAGAAAAAGGTTATTACTATAACAATAACAAATAAATTATATATTGTAATATATATTACTAGAAGCTATTAGAATATTATATTTGCTATAACCGAGAATAATAAGCCCGATACTAAGATAGATCAAGCTAAAGATATCAAACTAACTAACGTTACTAGTAGAAAAGATTTCCCCGACCTAGCCCACGAAAATAGCTCAGAGCTTACTCAGAAAGAGAAAGATTATTATCTGAGATATTATTAGAGATTTATATATCTAAACCCAAAGAAGATCACAAGCCTTTATAAGGTCACAACTCTCTCAACTTCAATTCGAGTTCCAAGAAAAGAAGATCGCGATATATATAAAGTCTATATATTAACAAAGATATATAATAGGATCCCGAAAAAGCTAAGTTTATAAACAAAGGTAATCCTAGATAGAATCTAGTTCAATATTACAGGTTTATTTTCGACTTCAGTACAAGAAAATAAGTACTTTCTACTAATCATCGATATCTATTCAAGAAGAGACTAAGTATTACTACTCAAGCGAAAGAGTGATATATATAAAGGACTCAAGGTCTAGAGAATTGACATCGAGTACTAAACTCAAACTAAGATTATAAGTACCCAATCTAACAATATATCTAAGTGTTACAATTCTCGTTATTACGTACAACCTAGGCCTGAGGCTCGGTTATTAATATATAACACAGAGAACCTAGGGAGTCGGCACAGGGGATCACGTGACCAGGTCATATAATCAAGGACGAGGGACAAGGCTTAGCACAAGGGACAGTCGTCCTTCGTCCACCCCTTATCCCGTCATCCTGGGAGCAGGAAGTTCTATATAAGTATATATATTTCCTTAGATAGGAGCTTCGTACTTAACTCACTTTAGTAACTTCAACAAATACTTCAATAAAGTATCTTTGATAAGACTTGAGAACACTAGATTGACTCCCTTACTTATATATACTCTTTAATACAAACTTATGTTTTACTCCTAAAATATAACAGCCTAGACAACTATCAGGACCGTGAGGATTGTTACACTTTGAGTACCTTGTTAATATATACTTGACAAGTCAACCTTTACTGAAATATTAACTATATTGACACTCTCGAGTAGCGCTTCTTCAAAGAAGCAAGCTCCCTTAACTGTAATAATTCTACTATAAGTTATAGTAATACTATAATAGATCAAGCTACTCAGGGTTTTTAACCTTGATCTATTCGACGGAATATATAGCAAACTACGATAGTATATTAGTCAGTATAAAATCTATATTTATATAAACTTACTGTCCTTTAGACAGAAAGACCAAAAGGTCCTCTGGGTATATTTATACCTAACTAAAGTCGCATATAACTAAATTACCCCGAAACTATAGAACTACCTAGACTACCTGCCCAAGAAATAAAAAGAGTCAACAAAGGAAATCTTCAATAATTACAACAAGTATATAAAAGAACTAAAAAAAATATTTAAGAACATTAATAAGGAGAGACACGCAAAAAGAACAATCTAGGACCTACGCTAGAACAAGAGCGTTACAGTATATACTAAGGAATTCCAATTACTAGCTAAAAGAATTAATTAGGATAACAAGTCCCTGACAATATAATTCTATAGAGGGCTAAAGGAAAAAGTCAAAGACGATATTGTAAAAAGAGAACGACTAACTAAACTCGCCTTAATAATCGAGAAGGTAATCAATATTAACTCTCGCCTCTATAAAAGAAAGCTAAAACGACAAGGATATTGTTGGAGGGCACGTGATCGTGACTTTATTAAGTTGATTTATTATAAAAGATTATTTTATTATAAGTCCTTGAAGAAAAAAGTTCTTCTGGGAAAGCTACCCTTTCCCTTTACTTATAGACAAATTATTATTTCGGAAAAAGATATCTCCTTATTATTCCGAACTATTCACATGTTAAGTGCCTTATAGCTGCCTTAATATTATATTATAATTATTAAATAATAATTAACTTTAAAGTTAAAGTATTATTAATCTTGTTTTTGTAGAATAATAATAAAGTAACAAAAATATAAAAAGATCGATCGATCGATCGATCGGCCTAATATTAGCCCGTCTTACAATTTATAATAGGCTAACCGAATATAGACTAGTATAGTCATGTGACTATAATAAGTATCAAAGTACTGATTATATAATATTAACTAATTAACTAGAATAGCTAGTCTGACATTACCTGCAGGTTACCCTGTACCTGCTAGAAGCTATCACATGTCAGCTACCCTGTACTAGTCTTAAATAGTTAATATTTAACACTCTCCCTTAATCAGTACTTTAATATAAAGGAATTAATATTCTCTACTTTTAAGGCTTAAATGATCTATAAATAGATTAAATTTAATCTTATCTAAAGCCTTAGTTAGACCGTCTGCTTTTTGCTCTTTAGTAGAGATATATAATAAATTTATAATTCCTTTTTCTATTAAATCCCTTATATAATAATATTTCACAGCTATATGTTTAGTTCGCTCGTGAAACTTTGGATTTCTAGATAATAATAAAGCTCCGTTATTATCTGTATATAAAGGGAATTGTTTTTGGTTATAAAAACCAAGTTCTTCTAGTAAGGATTTTAAATAAATAGCTTCTTTAGAAGCAGCATTTATAGCTATAAATTCAGCTTCTGTTGTACTTTGGGCTATTATACTTTGTAATTTAGATTTCCACGATATAGGGCCACCTGCTATATAGAATATATAGCCTAAAGTAGACTTAGCAGTCTCTATATCTCCGGCATAATCAGAATCACAATAGCCACAAATAGTACTAGGAAATCCTTTATAAGTTATAACTAGATTTTTAGTTGTTTTTAAATATCTAATTATTCTTAAAGCTAAATTTATATGTTCCTTACTAGGATTAGAACAAAATCTAGATAATTTAATAGTACTATAGGCTATATCAGGCCTAGTACCAAGTGTTATATATAATAAAGATCCTATTAAGCTCTGATATAACTTAATATCTTCCTTAGAAGCTTTTATATTAGAATCCTGACCCGATTCTAATTTAATTTTAGGATCTAGAGGAATATATATAGGTAGAGAGTCCTGTAAATTGAACTTCTTTATTAATTTATCTATATATTTCTCTTGTGATAACTTTAATACTTGTTTATCTAGATTATAATCAATATCTATTCCTAAATAATCCTTAATAGGCCCTAGCTCCTTAATATTAAAATATTTCTTTATATCTTTAATAAAAGAATTAATATTATTAATATTAGGACTTATAATAGCTAGGTCGTCAACATATAGACATATAATTAGGCCTTTCTCTTTATTAATAAGGATACAGGATTCTATCTTTAAAGGTTTAAAATTTAGCTTGTTTATTAGAATACTAGTTAAAGTATTAAACCAAATTCTAGCTGATTGTTTTAAACCGTATAAAGCCTTATTTAATAAGAGTAATATATTTGGATTTATATTAGGAATAAGGCCTAGCTTATATAAAAGCTCTATTAGGCCTTCAGGGGGTATTATATAAAGTCTAGAATCAATATCGCCTTGTGTAAAGGCTGAAATCATGTCTATTTTATATATATACCACTTATTAAGTACTGCTAATGCAAATAATAGCTTCCAAGCCATTTGTTTAATAACATTAGCAAAGGATTCTAAGTAGTCTAGGCCATATTTTTGTTCAAAGCCTTTAGCTACTAATCGGGATTTAAGCTCTATTTGATCTTTATTAAGATCCTTAATCTTATAGACCCACCTAGCTTTTAGAGGTTTTATTACAGGGTCTATAGAGTCCTTATTGACTATAGTCCAGGTATTATTCTTTACTAGACTAAGTATTTCATTAGACATAGAGCTAATCCATTGATTTTTATATTTATAGTCTTCTAAAGCGCCTTTATAATTCTTAGGTTCTTTAATAGAATTATTAGACTTAGAAATAATAACTTTATAATAAGAAGTATTATTAGAGTTTAAACTTATTTCTGAGTCTTTCTCTCCCTCTATTAAAGAAGCTATATAAGCTCTAGAAGCTAGACTACTATATTTAATAGGCTCTTTAGCCTGTAGTTTTTTGAA
>JAJTIW010000078.1:0-14265 GCA_021365295.1 Tricladium varicosporioides | reverse complement strand
TTAGATCTATAAGACTCTCCTCTAGAGGTCTTTTTATTCTTAATAGATTTATTACTATTAGAATTTATAATAGGATTATTTTTTCTAAGCTCTGGATATTTAGAATAACACTGACTTTCTAGGTGGCCTTTCCTATTGCAGTGTTTACAATATTTAGTATTAGCTTGTCTAGTCTTATATTTAGTAGTTATTTTATTTAACTCTAAATCGCTAGCTTTAATACGAGCTTCTTCAGATATAATATCTGCTATAAGCTTATCTAGGTCTATAGTAGCTTTAGATTCAAGGACCTTAGCTAATTCCTCATACTTTCTACTTATAAAAGAATCAAAAGTATTAGGAAGACCTTTAAATAAAATCCAGGCTATAATAGGCTTAGGTAACCCTTGGCCTAGTTCTCTTAAATAAATAGAACTAGCCTGTAGATTACTAGTATATTCGTCTATTGAATTAAACGAATTATAACTATTATCTATTAACCTATTAAAATATCTACCTATAACCTCGAAGCTAGAGTAGCTATAAGTAGACTCTATAGCATTCCATAGATCAGAAGCAGTAGTTTTATCCTTAAAACGTTCTATAATCTCTAAGGATATAGTAGTTTTAATAGCTCCTAAGGCTCTTTTATTAAATCTCTGAAACTCAGCTAGTTTTTCATTATATTTAACTGCTAATTCAGGAGAATGAGGAACCCATTGATATTGTTTTTTAGGAGGACTACTAGCTTCTGGACTAGTCTTTTTAGAAGAACTACTAGCTTCTGAACTAGTCTCTTTAGGAACAATTTCTTCTTGTTCATAATAAAGACTAATTTTAGGTTTTTCTTCTGATTCATCAATATAAGGTATATAGCCATTGATTTCTAGGAAAAGTTTAGCTTCAGGAAGCCAACTAATATAGTTAGACTTTCCTATAAGCTTTTCTCCTTTAAAACTTAAGGTAGACATGACTTTAATCTTTAATAATTATATAATTATTAATCTTTAAAGTATATATATTTATAAGAAATCTATTTCTTATTTATATAATCCTATTTTATAATAGCTCGAGTCTTTAATTACTAAGAAGGTATATAGAAGTAATTAAGCTGGCTATATTAACTTAAATAAGTAGAATATTATATTCTATCTTATAAGTTTCTGTTTTAAGAGCTTTTAAGCTAATATATATAGCTTATAAGAAAGTATAAATAACTTTCTATTTATATAAAAGTCCTATAACGAACTTAAACCTTATAAGTAAATAGCTCTTAATTATAAATTACTATTAATTTTAATAGTAAGAAGAAGTCTAATTTAATTCTAGATCTTCTTTATATATAACCCTGATTAGTGCCTTTACAAAGGTATATAACCTTTTAAGGACTTTTTCGAAGCTCTTAAAATCAGCCGGTTTTAAGACCTCTTGCTTAAATATTTCGCTTTACTATTATATATAAACTCTATAAGTATAACTTATATAGTCTATATATAAAGCTCAGATACTTGTTTAAGCTTACCCTAGATCCTATAAGTCTTCTATAGCCTTATAACTCTCCGAGTAAGGCTTCTTTAAAGGTATAGAAGATCTAAATAGGGATTCTAGTAGTAGAGAACAGCCACTAATCTATAGTTTTTAAGCTAGCCCTTTGGCTCCTTCTTAAAGTACTATAGAGAGCGGGCACCTTGGTATAAGGACTAGGCTACGTAACCGCTTTGGTCTCAAAGTGTGAGGAGTACTAGTGACTCTTGTAGCTTCTAGAGGTCTAGGATTATTCCCTCTCCTAGACTTAGCCTTAGGGACGCAGGCCTCAGGTTCTCTGAAATAATATATTCAGGGTATACTTCTCTAAAATATACTAATTTATATATATATATATATATATAAATTAGAAGCTCGCAATAACGGAGGAGGACCGGAAGGCTTATAAGATCAGATATATTAAAAGATATATCTTGTCTCAAATAGATCAAGTATAATAAGATAAAGGAAGGTTATACCGGGCTCATAACCTGTTGGAGGGTACGTGATCGTGACTTTATTAAGTTGATTTATTATAAAAGATTATTTTATTATAAGTCCTTGAAGAAAAAAGTTCTTCTGGGAAAGCTACTCTTTCCCTTTACTTATAGACAAATTATAATTTCGGAAAAAGATAACTCCTTATTATTCCGAACTATTCACATGTTAAGTGCCTTATAGCTGCCTTAATATTATATTATAATTATTAAATAATAATTAACTTTAAAGTTAAAGTATTATTAATCCTGTTTTTGTAGAATAATAATAAAGTAACAGAAATATAAAAAGATCGATCGATCGATCGATCGGTCTAATATTAGCCCGTCTTACAATTTATAATAGGCTAACCGAATATAGACTAGTATAGTCATGTGACTATAATAAGTATCAAAGTACTGATTATATAATATTAACTAATTAACTAGAATAGCTAGTCTGATATCACCTGCAGGTTACCCTGTATTAGTCTTAAATAGTTAATATTTAATACCCCTCATGATCGTATACAGGATCCCTGCTAGCTCCAATATCGGCTAGTAATACAAAGCCTTGAGGTCTATTTATAGACGGCAAGAGTGTTATTACAAAAGACCCCTTAGTATATCCTTGTCAGGGACTATTTTATATAGTATACAGAAGTATATTGTGCAAAAATATATAAATTATATAGTCGAAGAAAACTTTTGAGTTGGGTATAAAAAAAGATAGTAGGCTCTTCTTATATATAATATTATATTTACGAGGATAAATAGGTACTAAAACTAATACTTTAGACTATAGCTAACTAGAAAGGCCTTTGTGAAAGTTCTTCTAGCGTATAAAGGCTTGTCCCCTGCAGAGTATAAGTAGCTAAACCCGATCAAGAAACGAATATATATTTTATAATTTGCGGTAGATTTTAAAAAGAAATTCTTTAGATATACTTGGGAAAGTGCTTGGATAGCTAATATAGTTAGAGAAAATCTGGCCTAGATTAAAATTAATAATATTACAAGCTAATATATAAGATAGTCATTATAGGCACTAAAGCGATACCCGGAAGGTAAGGAGTATTATATATTGTCTCTACTAGTATAATTAATAACAAACTATAGCTATAGAAGGGGTTGTAGAATCGAGCCTATTAAAATATCTCGATTTATTAAATGAGACAGCTATAGCAATCACAGGGCCGTCTAAGTCTTATAATCCCGTCAAATCCTCTGTACTCGAGAATAGGTCACATTAGTGCCCGAAGTAACTACTTTGGCCGGAGGTAGTATTTTAAGGTAGATTTCCCTGGCAGATAATAGGTAAGAATCCTTATATAGAACAAGATTTGAAGTATTTGGATATTTTTACAAGGGTTTAAATGTCTTAAAGGGCCAGATTACCTTTCTAGACCTAGATAGATTTAATAGAAATCTAAATTATACTCCTCCTCTAAATGATATATAGAATATCTTACTTTTATATCCTAGATTAATAAAAAACGCTAGCTATTTGGGCCATTGTCTATAATCCTTTATAATATAGGCTAGAAAAAGTAATATAAGTAATATCTATAAAATAATATTAATAAGCTAACTAACTAGTGGACCTTTTTGTTTATAATTACAAAGAACTCTAGACGAGCTATAAATATATTCTATAAGAAACGATAAGACTCTTTCCCAAAAAATTTTAGTTAGTAGTTTTGGACAATAATATTTTGCTTCTCTATCTAAGAGAGTATTACTTTATTCCTCTATTTAGATTTCTATAATATTGCTTCGTCGATAATAGTCTTACTATCTTGATTATCTCTAATCTTGAACCCCAATCTTAAATATTCTTATAAAACTAAATTTTCAAGCTTAAGTTAACCGCGAACAGAGTCAGTTAGGGCAGGTTTCAAGTCGTCGATAACTTCAAGAACTTTAGGGTCAATTTCTCTAACTTGGAGCTTTCCTCAGGGCTAGTTCAAAATATTATAAACTAGATCCGAATTAAACTCAATAGAATTAATACAACCTCCAAACTATTCAAGTAAAAACTAGATTTTACCTAAACAAAGACAATCAAATAGTAGAGTAGCAAAGTAAACTAAAATCTCTGAAAATTTCTTAGGCTATACTAAATCAACAAATTCTAAGTATTATTCAAGGCTTTGTAGGTTAGGTAGCCCTTCTAAGAGCGCAATAAGTGAATTTGGTGAAAAAGTGACCTGCTTCCTTAGATTCAAGTATTGTAGTTGTTTGTACTTCTTATATATCTAGAGTTTCTTATTAAGACGAAAGAAATAGAGATTAGAAATATTGCCTTGATTATTGTTATGGACGCTAGAATTGGTCACTGAGACTATACTAAAGGAGGATGTGTCGGAAGAGTCTGAAGCTGGGCGAACGTAAAGATCAAGGGAGGAAAGCTTCTTGGTGAGCAGAGTAAGCTCGAGAATGTGGCTCTCTTTAGTAATGCTTGTTATCTTGAGTGTTATTTATTCGCAAGTATCTTTCAGAATATTTCTCAAGGTACTTACTGATCGAATATTTTTGGTCGTGATATAATCAAATTCCAAATGATTGAAGAGCCCCTCTTCTAGCTTGAGATCTGGAATAAACGTCTTATGACAAAAATAGCTAATGTCGTCCGAACTTCAGATACTGAACTCTTTGAGGTGCCTAAAATTCGCTATTTTAGAGTCAAATGTGTATATTAGAGTCTTTGACTGTTCTAGATTTACTTTGTTCAAACAATAGTAGTATTTAAAAACAACTTTACAAAAGCCTTTAGCAATATAAGGGAGACTCGCGCAAAATTCTGTATTAAACAAAGATTATTAGTAGTTTGTTATTATTTCTAGTATCTTAGACAAGACCTCAAAATCCGGAATTAGTATATCAAAGGCTCGCTTTTCTTGACTGACTCTAACAAAGTATAAGTAGAAGGCAATAGTACTTTTGTGAATATTTGCCTATTTGTTTATCTCGGGAGTTAACTTTATAAAATATCTTGAGGATCCTAGTTTCTTCTAGGATTTCGAATAGCAGATAAAACTTGTTGGGCAAGCCCAATGAGTTATGTTTACTTTGTTTACTTTTTATAAATGTATGTTCACTTGTATTATATACTTGAAGTGTAGGTGCTAGTATTATAATCGCTATTCTTGGTTTAGACTCTTCTTTACCTGGCCTGTATTATTCTGTTGGGTTTTTAGAGCCGAAGAGCCTTTTATGCGGTACTCTGAGATTCTTATCTTGGTGTCTAATTAGACAAATATATTATGCTGTAATATCTCAAAGATAAAGATAGTAATCCTCTCCTGAAATAGGATAATATTTTTATAATATTTTATGATCTTATATATATATTGTCTAGAGAAGAAACAGAGGATAATGGCGACTTGTTTTAGTCACTAATTATCTCACGATAGTAGTAATTGTTGGCGTTGTGAAGATTTCTGTAAAACGGCCAGCAAGGAGGTTAATAACAAACTTCGACGCAACGTACGTATATATATACAAATAATAGGAGGAATAGGAGGCAAACAATGGGATCCGAGACCTGAAGTAGACTTTATGCTAGGCCCTTCTTATGATTTATTTAAAGACTTTGAAAACCTTCCTCAGTATAGTCAATTGTTAGTCCTCGCTATATAGTGTGGGATTATATATCTTTCCAAGGACTCAAAATATATAGATGAGCTGTTGTGTAAGAGAGGGGTAAGGTATGAGGATTTCGTTAGCAATTTAAGACTATAGGTGAAATTTCCTCTCTTTTTGTTGATTATATTCTTTGACTATAATCTAGGAGTGCGAGAGCAAGGTAGATAGCTTTAAAAATCTGTAGTAAATAAAATGAGTAGACAATATGTTTCTGGTTTAGCTCACGTAAATTACTAATAAGTTCCGATCAACAACTATATAAATTTTCGGTCTTTGTACTAGACTTGTAGTTTCTAGACAAAATCAAACAGATAATCAAAGCTACTAAATCACTCGTTTTGATAAATCGAAATAAATTCAAAAAGGAGCGTTATACTAACAAACAAACTAAACGGCTTATTATATACCTGCGATTGTTGGACTATATTCCCTTGGGTACTTTGTGATGTCTGACCTTAGTTGAATAGCGCAAGCTATTTATCTAACAATACTACTTTCTTCTTTTCGTAAATTTCTTATTGCTTTTTAAAGACACTCGTGTCAGAGTACAGTAGCCCCGACGTACAAGGTAGTATAGGTTATATTGGACCTTTTTAATAGATTCTTGTATTTTATTTCATGAAGTCAGTGTACTATTACTTCAAAGTACGCAATTATACTAGCTTCCTGTTACTCACAATACCCGAATCTCGGATATCAGTCCAAAACCTCGAAAGATAGTTTAGAATTTGAGTATATATATTTATATTTCTCTCTGTACTCTCCTAAGACTTATAGAACCGCGTTATATTGCCTTAATTGCTTTGGTTGTTCAACGGAGTTTATCAACTATCAATATCGCAGTAATAACTACCCCCTAGCCAAACAGACACCGTAAGTATAGATAAACTTAAGTTGGCTAGATCTTCCAACAAGATCTGCTATTATTATAGACTCGAATTTAAAGATACAATCGATATTTACATTACCCGAATATATATCACAAGCGATACCGATAGCAATAAGCGATCAAGCCCGCTCAGTAGATACCTGGCAAAGTAATTAGACGGATTATAAAGCTATAAAGCTAAGTTTATTATTGGGCGAACAAGTAAATAACGAGTTGATCTTCGAAAGGAGGCCGATTCCTATGTCTAAGAGTATATATATTTGCCAAACGAGGCATATCCTTCTATTCTTTGCTAAATCGCTTGCAGTACTTCTTATCCGCAAGAACAAACCTTAATTCAAACATTGGAACTTACAAATATTGCCCTAGTCACATATCCAAATAGGAATCCAACTCGCGACCTTAAGTGGCCATGGGTAACAAAACAAGAAGCTCAGAAAAGAAAAAGGATGTAATACTATTAAAACTTATATAGTTGGAAAGTGATAGAATACACAAAATTTCTTTATAGCTACTATACAATATTTGGTATCTTTATAGTTATATATATATATTTCAGACGCCTCATCAACTATCAACGTATCTGATAAAAAGTTGTAAAGTAATATCAAAATTCCTTAATTCTCGTCCGATACAAACTAACAATAAATAAGGACTCTAGACATATTTAGGCGAAGGACCGCCAGCCTTATCACTTTTACACAAAAGCTAGTTATTATAATCTACCGCTAAAAATTGCCCAATTAGAACAAGCTATACCAAAAGCCACTAACACTAACAGCACAGTAGACAAAGATAATATTAAGAACCTCGAAATCTTTCCTACTAGCGTCTACTACTACTTTAGCTTCCTCTTCTAGCGGCTACAACACAACAGCTATATTTACAATAAATCTTGTGTCGGGCATTGTAGTAGCCGTCGTTGAGCGTAATAGGGCAGACAATACTATAATCTTACTTAAGAGTACAGCCAAGAAAGGCGAGAACGGAATTCCCGCTCCTTAGCCCGAGTCACAAGCTTTATAAATTTACTTTCTGGTAGTAGTAGCTGCAGGAGCCAATCAAGGGCTTATATTAAGTGCTTATATTATCAAGACCTAGAGCTGCTCTGTACAAATAGGTTTCTAAACTCCCTATATTAGCTAATGTCCTATTATAAGTATATTATCACGCTAAGAACTTTTTATCACGCTTAAAGTCTTTTATCCTACAAAGGCTATTATTTCTAGGATTTTCTTACTATATTTATAAATCATAATAGAACTACAAGCAACATCAAGTAAAACCAGGGTACAAAATTTAAATATAGATATTGTCAAGACCAAAACCTAGCTTCGATATATATTTTATAATACAAACCTAGAGTAATATTTGCTTTTAGAATACAAGCTCACTAGCCTAAGGAACGTTCTTGCTATATAGGAACTTCTCTTGTCCTTTCGAAATTCTCTTAAAAAGCAACAAAAGAGCTTTAAAACATAAACCCCGAAAGGTCTCTCTGAAAATATACTTCGAGCCTATTATTGTCAGCGATATATAGAATATAATACTAAGTACATTTTCTATAAACACAGAGGTATTAATAACGTTCTTATACTCTTTTTGGTCACTAGATCTAATACTATAATAAGGATTATATGAAATCATGTAATATACGTGTAGTATATTAGGCCTTGATTTTTCCAATACTATCTCTACTACTAGAACAATACTAACACTTAACAAACATATACTCATTTTTATATTAGAATTTAAGACTACTATTCCTTGATCTAACTATTGATCCAAATATAACCTTTATAATATACTATTCTAAATATCTTTCCTTGACGAGCTTTTTTCTATATATCAGATTCTGTTATTGTTCCTGCCCTCTTGGTATAATATAGTTATTTCCCTCTTATATCTTTTTGGTGACCTACACAGGGAACAGGCAGCTCTGTGATACTAGATTAAGATTATAAAAGACACTTAGAGCAATATTAAAAAAGTATAATAATTATCTTTCCCTTGAAAGTTTTATTAATATAGAAAAGTAAACAACCCCCCTTACAAGAAAGTATAAATTAAAGCCTACGATTTATTCGAATTACGACCTTATAAAAGCAGAACTATAGACAGCTAAATTAGTACTCTTATCTATAAAGCAATCAACAAGCAAAGATATAATAACAACGACAAGATACTTCTAGAGAGCTATTTACTTGGTTTTTCTCTATTAGAGAATATATCCAGGAACTAATAGAACTTAATACTTTACTTGAAAAGTAGAAGATCCTCAGATACTAGAAAAGACAAAGAAGAGAACAGACCTCTTTATATAACACAAATAACTTTGATTCCGGTTATATATCAAAGGAAGAAACGAGCCAAGATAAAGACAACTAGTTTCAAAACAATCAGGAGAATAAAGGAAGATCAGGAGATATATATAATATAAAGAGTAGTATTATAGACAAAATAGTAAGACAATAGTAGTTTGTTTCTATTTATTTCTTTTATATTTATTCCCTTTATATTTAAAAAAACTAAGAAGCTAGGTAATATCTAAGACTTATATAAAAAGAAGATATAGCCTTTGGATTTTATTTTATTAGTCCTTTTGTTATATATAAATATTAATTACTTGATTATTTTTGAATATTTTATTCTAGAAAGCTTTTATAAGATAATATTATAAGAAGAGCTTATAACCTCGATATTAGTCTTAGTACTAAAACCTTCTAATATTAGTTCTGACTCTTTATATTGCGAAAAAAGGAATCAAGTACTAGAAGAAAGATACTTAAATATTTAGTCTAAGATAATTTTATATTATTCTATATTAGTCCTTGATAAATATAATAGTTTATACTTTGAAGAAAGAGAAATTATAACCTTTTTTAAAATATTCAACTATTGCTTCAAAGATTATAATATTAATAATAATAATAAAAAGAAAGAATATATAATAAAATATTTAGTAACTTAGACTAAGAGAGATATTGAGAGACTCCCTGAATATAAGGATTTAACCTTATAAAAAGAGTTCTAGGGAATACTATTAAAGGAATATTGCTATAATAACTTTGATTAATTACTTTATATTATTGAATATTTAGAAAAATATATCAAAGACTTTAAATACTTAATTAATAATAGTTAAATAACTCAAAGTCAAATTTATGAGTATTATAGAAGATTTTATAATATTAGAATAAAATATATCAAGAAAAGTAATATTACTAATAAAGCCCTTATATTCAAATTTATATATACTCTACTTTAGAGCTTAAAGATCAAAGCTATAAGATTTACTATAATAAAATCTAGATTTGACTCTAATAATATAAGATCTTTTCAGGAAGTCTATAAGGTTATTAAAGGAAGTTATACTATTCTAAAAAATATAAATAACCTTATAGAAGAGTAAAATATAAAAAGTTTGTCTACTAGATTTAATAGCCTTAATATAATATATATTATAGGCAAGTACTAGAAAGATACTTCTATAGAATTTAGGCTAACTATTTTATTATTTATTTACGCGAAAGCTAGAAACTTGCCTTCGAGAAAAATAATAAGTTAAAAAATAAATAAAATAACAAAAGGACTAAATAAGCTATAAATCCTAGAAATAATAATAAAATATATTCTTCAAAGAATAACTATTATAAATATTAATATAGTAAGCTATAATGACTTTTTAGAAGATTTATTCAAAGAATTTATTACTAAAGTCGGTTATAAAGGATTCTAAGAGTAATCGACCTATTTAGAACAACTAAGAAAGAGCTTCTGAGATAACGAAACTTATAAGTAATATTATAATATTCAAGTTAAAGGAATAAGGCTATAAATACCTTATAAATATATAAATTAATATTATAACTACAAGATATTTATTAGTAAAGGAGTAATTTATAAATTAGATAATAATAATTATATCTATATTAGTCCGTGAAATTCGAGCAAGCTAATACTATTTATTTAGTTTAGTAATAATCTCCCCTAAAGGAATCAAGTTATATAATATATAATAAATACTATTTATAGCTATATTCTAGAAAGGAGACAGAAAGTACTATAGAAGAATATTGAGTATAAGAGGATTATACAAGAAAGTAGAAAATCTTAGAAGAGTATTATAGAGAATATAGAAGTATATAAGAACAATAGTTATAATATCTCTGACCTCCTGAATAAAAGAGTACTCGATAAAGAAAAGAGTATCTAAATCTAGAGAATAATTACAAGAGAAACTAAGATTAAGCTTATTTAAACTTAGAAGTCAAAAAGAGCTTCTAAAAGAGATATTTTATATATTAAGAAAATACTATAGGACCGATTACAGAAACAAGCCTTTTATAGACGACCTAAAGTACTTTAACTAAAAATAGTATAGTGGTTCTGAAGTAGCGATTGGATAGCTGTGCTATGTGACTGCGGTAAGCGAAGAGCACGTGATGAGAAACTGCGAGCTTTTCTTTATAAAAGGATTGCTCGTGTATACTTAGAGGGAGTATCTACTTCTTTATAATACTATTTTAATAACTACTCTTCTTATAGCCTACACAAGTAATTACTCCTAAAATCTAATAGTATTCCTTTATATATTATAAATCTTTTAAGTTGTTTTATATTGGTGCCCGACGAGAGGCTTGTTTGCCTATTTATAGAACGGTTTTATTGAGAAAAGAACTTGATAATAAGGCAAGAGGACTATAAAAGTTGAAGTATAAAGTAGAATAGATCGAGATAGGATTAAGGAAAGGAAAGAGTGAGGGAATATACTAGACCTGGAAAATACCAAGAGAATAGAAAGAAAAGTAAAAGAGAGTTATTGAGATAAGCAAGTCAGAAAAGAGAGTAGCTATAGCGGCGAATACGAGACAGAGGCGTCGGCAGACTAGTGGAGAAGTGTTCCGAAATGAAGCTATTGCCGAATCTAGCCTAGGCAAAAACTAGAAAGCAACGCTATGCGAGAGGACAGCTAGAGAAAAGAAAAGGGCCGGAAGAGAAAGGAGTGAAGAAGAAAGATATAAGTGGGAGTAGCTTATAATTGAGATATTAGGAGAAGCAGTCTTTCTATTATTAATACTTGTAGTCTTGAGTCTAATATTACTTTGTATAATCTCGCAAAACTTTATGAGCTATTATTTATTCGACCTCGAAGATTATATAGAAACAGAGAATATGTCTATAGAAACGCCCTCTCCTGTATTTCCTGCTGGATCGGGTTCGTTGGCAATATTGTCTTTTGTATAATAGAAGGGATTGTGTAGTTTGCCTATTGAGGTCCAATTTACTTCTAGGTTACCTGGAGTACTCTATTTTGAGGGGTAATATTATAGAGTTTGTCGAAAGGTTTGAAGATATTTTAATAATATAATATCGATGGCGTGATAGGATTAGGAGGGTTGCAAGATATTATAAGGCTACTATTTATAGTTTGTAAAAATATACCGAATATATACTTCAAGTACTAAGAGGAATAAGAGTAATATTACTTCTAGAATATCGAGATAGAATACCTTTAACAAATATTCTCTTGTAAGTTCCTTGAGGCCTATATCAAAAAGCGCCGAGATAAAAGTAATAACTTTGTCAATATATCGATAATTTATAGCCGTTTCCAAGAAACTAATCCAAAGAGACTTCTTGATAAATATATTCAGGGAGTCTAGTTTCTTGAAGGCTTTCTGCAAAAATTTGCGACAAGGCTATTTGGAAATATAAAATCAAACTCGAAAAACTGGATTCTTAGGTTTAGTACTATTTTGGCATTTATATCCGAGAGCTATCTTACGGAAAACAGTTTCAGAGTTTAGTAGAGACAAAAAGGGAAAGGCAAGTTAATAAAGCTAGTTAAGCAAACAAAGAAAAATAGAGAGCCTAAGTAAAGGAACTAAAACTTGCTACACCGGCCCAAAACTCGGGTTTCTACTAGAAGTATATATAATATAGTTATAGACATTTAGCTAAAAGTATAGAAAAGTTAGCTTTCAATACTATATAAGCAGTGCTAAAGAGAGGCGCCCCTTAATAGTACTCTCTACTATCGCAAAACTTTCAGGGCCCGGCCCAGGAAATAATTATAAAGAATATAAAAACTTTAACTCTCAGCAGAGCTAGCTATAGTAGCAAGGAAATTATAATCAAGGGACGAACCTAATAAATCTAGATACTACTGGAGTTACTATTTATCTTAGACAAACTCTTGTATTTATTACTAATAGAAAGAGTATACGAAAGCTTACTGCTTAATATTCTCTTAATATATAAGAAAAGGCCAATATTATATTAATCAGGATAGTCGAATAGTAATTGGAAGGGTTAGTCTTGTATTTTATATTCTATATATATATTTAAACTACTCTCAAATAATTCAAGTATTAAACCTTTCGAGAAACTTCGCGCAAGAAAGAAGTGAGCTAAGTAGAGGGGATATAGATAGAGGGCAAGATAAGATAAATTCCCAGGGAGTAGCTTAAGAGGGGGACTCTAGTAGTGGGAGAATTGAAACAAGAGGTCTAAATCCAATTGCTTATAGTCTTGTCGAGGAGTTAGAAGAAAGTAAAGTCGAAAGTGACTAGGAGGGTAAGAGGAGGGGTCTAAATACTATCGCAATTCGAGTGGAAAAGGAGGGAGTTGTTGATAAGTAAAAGAACTTAACAAAGATTTTAAAGAAAAGAGCTAGGGAAGAGAAGAACTTCGCAGTATTAAAAATACTGCGAAAGCAAGTATAGAAAACTACTGCTGAGGGAATAGATATTGAGATAACTAGTGACGAGAATGAAGCTAAGGGATCTAAGTCAAAGGAGCCAGCTAGCTTGCGAGCAAGAAGAAAGAGAGAGAATCTAGGAGATAAGCTAAAAGGAAAAGCGAATCCTGAAGAACTATTAGAGCGGATTATATTAACTCAAGCTGGGGTTACTATTGGAGAACTTATTGGACTATCTGAGCCTGTTCGAAACATACTTTTTAAGTCTAAATTCAAAGATACGGCTGTTCCTGGAGTGGATAAGAGTAATATTTTGAAAGCAAATAGAAGAGGATTAAATTTGCTGTGTAGTGAGCCTTATGAACAAAAATTCTCAGAAAACCTGCGATAGTAGCCCTGAGCCCTAAAACAAAATAAAAGTTAATAGAGTATACTTAATTATAATATTATTCGATATTGGAGCCAAAATAAATGTTTGTACGCAGGAATTCATAGACAAAGCTAGTCTAGTTATAACAGAGAGATCTGACCTTCAAATAATACTCTTTGGAGGCGAGGCTTTTCACTTTGCTAAAATGTACGAAAATATAAAGTTAAAATAGAAAGTTTAAAAGTAGTATAGTATATATAAATAATAGAAAAGGGCGAAATAGCTTTAATACTTGGATAGCTGTTTAGTTGGGTGACTAGACTAATATATAAGTATAATGAGTGTAAGTAATTTGTTATTATATATAGTAAGAGTAGCGAAATAGTAAGAGTAAGAGTTACGAGAGTACTAGGCAACGAATTTGGGGGAAAAGAGTAGCTAATTTTCTCTGGGATAGGTTTAGCGGAGGGAGTCCTAGATAAAAGTAGAGCGATAGGTAAGTAATTTATTTCGCGGGCCCGGCCCGGGAAAAGATACAGGGATAGAAAAGGGTAGGCTCCTGCTTATATCAGGGAAAAGACAACTGCTTTAAGCCAAAGTTTACAAGTCTTTACTCTTAAGTTCAAGTAAACTCAAAGATATTCTAATACCTCTTATTTAGTACTATGTGGCTTGA
>JAJTIW010000077.1:0-14280 GCA_021365295.1 Tricladium varicosporioides | reverse complement strand
GCCTTTGCAAGGAGTGAACATTCCTTTCGGGTCACCACCGCAATTGATCAGCGTTGTTCCATCAGCGCTATATCGGCCTGCAGGACTGATATTTTTCGCCGCCTTCTTGGAATCCACACCCAAAGTCAACCAACCGAAAAGCCCGTCTTCGACCTTGTCACTCAAGAGTGAGTATTTCATGACAGGATCACTGGTTGCAGCCGCTTGAGCGAAGATAAAATCGGCTTGGTTGGTGGTCACAGGGAAGTTGTTAGGCTTGTAAGCGGCAGTCTTCTCAATTTCGCTAGTCAGACTTTGGTCGAAGAAGATCTGGCCGACGTGCGAAACCGTTGTTCCAGTGAAAGTGTTATTTGCCAAAATACTTTTACACATCGTCAATTATAATTACAGGATGATATTAGGGGGGCTGCTTACGATCCGTTAAGATGGGAGGCGATATGGTAATGCGTTGATCTTCCTCCGTAATGGCCAGCGTAGAAGGTGGTGAATCTCGCAACACCATCCGCACTGGTGGGCTGAATACCGCGCGCAAATGTTGCAGTCGTGAGAGATTTGTCGCTAGTACCTCCGTTGGCTGAGGCAACGATTCCACTGTAGATTCCAGTAGCATTTGCATGCCAGAATTCGACATAGATATTGGGAAGGGGTTTGCATGTTGAAATGTCGACGACTTGCACATCGAGAATCACGTCAACACCCTTCTGCCCCTTGTCTTTCTCACGCAAGTCACCGTGGATGACTTCACCTATGACCCAGTATGGGCCTTCGGTGATATGAGGAGTGAGGACACATGAGGTATTTGCGAAGATCTCGGAGTGCTTGCTGTCTGGACCGAACTTGGTCTTCGACTTATGATCCGTCTTTAGGACCATGGGTGCGTCTCTATCGTTGAGGGAGCCCCGTGCCTTGAGAATCCGTGCCTCTGAAATGAAAATTAGCTATTTCTATCCACTCCGGAAAAGCGTAGTACCAGTCGGAAGACCCCTCTGTTCTCTTTCAGATCTCAAGACCTCCATGCGTCTCTCGATGGCGCGTTGCTCATGGCCATCTCTTCGAAGAATCTCAGCGCAGTGACTCAGATCATTTGGAAGATGCGCTGCTTGCACAGCAGCCATGTGCTCTCGAGCCTCACGCTTATGGTCGGCGCCGGGATGTGCATTGCTGAGGGCTACGAAGGAGCCGACTAGAGTAGCCGAGACCAAATTCAAGAAGTACATTTTCAAGAAAGTTTTTAAGCCAAAAGTAGTGCGTGGAAAGCAAACTGACTCCAAATTCACCAATACCTAAGAAGGGGAACGTATCGATTGTATGTCTCCTCACAGACGCTTGGGGCTCGCTTAAGGTTGCGACCGCTTTCTATTTCCTGGTACGCCATTAAATTTACGCTGGAGCGTTGTTCATGACCTACGTTGGCTAGAAATTGTTCGTTTACCAAGTATAATATCGGTTTCGTGCGGTGGCCTAAACAAAGATCCAGCCGGCTCTCACATTCGGGTGTTGTTTAAAGAGTTGTGATTGGAGCGCAAAGTTGTATGCTGTGCAACTTCCGGCAAAGCATGAGACTCATGAATGAGAAATGTGACAAGGGCGGCTGAAATGCAAATTACAGCGATGTGAGGATCCTTCGGCCAATGGCATTGCCATTACTCAGACAACGCAGTATTATGAGACTTTACTGGCTGTAAACTTTGTGGGGTAATATAGACACCTCACAGAAATCGAAGGACTACAAGCTCGAAATGACATAGTGCCAATAGAAGGAGAAAAGCTTGTGATACTGGAAGTTCTGCATATTTCGCTCTTGGGAGTTATACAGACACCTCAATTTATTTCACGTGCGGATTATCAAGTGTGCTTCTTCGAAAGTAAACAAACGGCAGGAGGAACTTTTGGGGGGGTTTTTGCGGGGATTTTGTGGTATGCCATAGTTCCCAGCCCTTACTTTAGAACATCATTCTCCGGAACCACCTGCGGACCCGTCTTGGGCTTCTATACAGTACCAGGCTCGCGGAACACTCTGAAGTTAATATATATTCAGTAAAGTTTCGATATTCTCCCCCGCATCATGGCCATAGACCCTCGACAACTTGGCGAGTGATCACTCTGCTAAATGAAATCCACTCTCAGAGAACTTCCGGCAAAATTGCAACGAGAAAGTCACAATAGTATCTGGATGAATTGGGAAAATGGATATGAATTCAGAGATGCAATGTTTCAAGGCACCTATAAGCTATTATTCAACAACAGATCTTTTGCAAGGGTCACAGAAATGCACGCGACGTTAATATTAAAAACAGAAACCCTTTAGGCTAAGCCATCATTGCTACATCTGGATGCTTTGGCAAGTGTTTGTAAATAGATGATGAGTTGGGATGAGTGTTTGATATTACAAATGACATTTAACAGACTGGAAGGCTCGGATGATCAAGTGGGGTTGGGGTTATATAAGTATGAACACCCCTCTACAATAGCACTAGATTTGTCACTCCTCGATACTCAACCTTCTGTAAGGATTCCGACAAAAATACATTATATCCCTTCCATTGCATCCTCAATGGGTACTCTGATGCGCTTACTGCTGCTTGCGCTGGGAAGCTTGCAAGCTGGAGCGGCTCTGACACAGCGCGCTGGCTCTAACTGTACCACAATATCTAAGAGACGACAATGGTAGATGCAGAACCCACTTCATGCACAGCATTACAGGAATAAAAGTTCTAATAAATTTCTAGGGAAAACATGCCTGACGCAGATAAACAGGCTTACATTACTGCGGAGCAGTGCCTCTTCAGAGCGCCACAGAAACTGAATAAGATGCCTGGCGCGAAGACTCGGTGGGATGAGTTTGTGTCACTACATCAGATCCATGCCCTTCAAATCCATAGCACGGGAACATTCCTCCCATTTCACCGATATTTTCTCCACATCCATGAGGCTCTATTGGCCGAATGCGGGTACACTGGTGGACTCCCGTAAGTTAGAAGTCTCACCGTATGGCCTTGCTACATAAATGCACTAGCTGATTTGCATCTACACGAAGCTGGTGGGACGAAGCCAAAGATGCTGGTAAGTTCTCTGCAGCCAAGGTTTTCAACACTACACTCGGGTTTGGCGGCAACGGCCAGGGTTCTAGCGGTTGCGTGCCTAACGGGCCGTACGCCAATTTCACCGTCAACATTGGTCAGGGCTTTCAGACAAACCCCCGCTGCATCAACCGTAAGATTACGGACTCCCTCAGCTCGAGTTGTAGCGCCGCTGCAGTTGCTACTGCCATAAGTGACTCTACCTACGCTGCTGCTTGGAAAGCTATCTACATGGGGCCTCATCTCTATGGTCATATGGCACTATCAATGATGGTAAGTCTTTTTCAGTCTAAATTAAATAGGGCTTGCTATTCCTTACTAAAGAGATTTGCGAGCTTACTATTATTTGCGTAGAATGGCGATTCTATCACCTCTTCGGGTGACCCACTTTTTATGATGCATCACGGTTTTGTAGACAAGATGTGGTGGGACTGGCAGAAGAAGGATCTCGCAAAGCGATTAACGGACATAGGTGGCCCCAACGCGCAAGATCCAAAAGTAGGGTTTATCGAGTTTGGTGGAGGCACCGAGTCGCAATCCAAGATGTGGGGAAAGCCAACGGCTGCTATGTTAGCTATTACTCCAGATCCTGCAGCCGGCGATAATGGTAATACCACCACCTTAAACCATCAGCTCTCTTCGCTGGGGATCATCCCAAGTGCAATAGTCAAGGATGTCATGGATATTCAGGGAGGGTATCTCTGTTATGAATATGTTTGAGTTTCTGAAGGGGGTGGGCTGATGAAGTTTATTCTACCCAGCTAAGCCTAAAGGGCCCTAGTCTATATTACATAACATACTTCCTCCAGTATTTCCAATGCCTGTTAAAGCCTATACAGAAATTCCTCTTCGAATCCTTTCTAATTCCAGTAACTAGTGTGTTCAACAGGGTATCGTGGATGGGTCAGTAGCAAACTAACTTGAAGTCGAACCCTCCAAGTGTTCAATAACTTATCGTGGGCAACTAAAGCGAGACTTGCACACGAGAGTGCTAGGGGTTAGTCGGGGAAAGAAAATAAGATGGGATTTACTATTTTAGGGTGTTGGCTGCCTGTTCTACCTCCATGTCCAGTCGTCCGGTAGCAATAGCGAACTTAATCGTTGCTCATACTATGTTATTACTTATTTCTTGACTAGTTGTTCTACGGCTTCGTTTGTTTCTTTTTATCATTCTTTATTAGCGATAATATAATTATTAAACTATAACGATTCTACACCTGCCTATTATTATAAAATCAAAGTATAATATATTTAAAGTCCTTTATAGAATTAAAATAAAAAATATACTTTAAAATATACTACAAGTATAAAATTCAGAGTATATAATATAGAGTCAAAGGGTTTCTTACTCGACTATTCAAAGCTAAAGAAAAACAAGAGAAAAAGAATCTCTACGTGAGGCGTTCGCTCTTATAGTAGTGTGGTGGGGTCCTAATTTTCTAAACATCTCACCCACTGCAACAACACTTCAACACAACGCGCTCATTTTTTATATTAGAATTAAAGCTTATTATCCTCTGATCTAACTATTGATTCAAATATAATCCTCTTGTTACGCTAATCTAGACGTCCTCTCTCAAATAGCCTTTTTCTACGTATCAGATCCTATTACTGTTCCTGCCCTCTTGATATAATGTAGTAAATACCCTCCTATAGTAGCCAGGCTTATTACTATTATATAAGGATTATATAATTATATAACTCTAGGTACACTAACTATAATAGTTTAGACTTTACTATTATCCCTCTAACCCTACCCCTAAACCAACAATTGAAATCACACTGAAATTTATAACATCTATTGTTTTCGAAATCATTTCAAGGTAATATTACAGCACTAGCCCTAACACTCCTCTGAGACGTGTGGGAGCGAATATGAGTCTGATTATACTAGGACTAATAGGCTGTATCTAAGGATATTTTGAATATACCAAAAGGAAAAGAAGATGTTACGGAAAATGGCGCGCTTGAGGCTTACCGAAGGAGCTCCCCTGCAGTTACTAAGTACTGACTAATCACTTCACGATCCTGTATACCTAAGTAACTATGCTCTTATAGTTCTTCTAGAATCAAGCGCGTCCTATTTATCAATCTACTACGCTCACTTGAATGCCTTAGCAGAAGTTCACTCTGTTGGTACAACTATCCCACGTTACGTGACATATATGTAACAAGTAGAATTATAATAAGCCGATATAATAATAGTAGTAAGAATTACAGAGTTAAGGTTATATTAAACTTCGACAATATAATATATGTAATATATTTATTAAGGAATGGGCCTTCACGTGGCCCAATCTCTAATCGGTACAGGGAAGTTGGCAGGTGGAATCGGCTTATATTGAACTGCTCCGAGACTACAGTACAACTGCAGCAACCTATCTAGTATAGGAGGTAATGTCTATTTATTCTTGTCCGGGGTGGTCTGTGCACCGATTGAGGTCGCCCTCAATTCGCTTAACCAAGGCGGTCAGTCACGTGACCGTGGTCTGCACTGTATTTCCTTAACAATATTATCTTTATATATTAGCGCGAGAGTTAGAGTTATTAAAGTTAGAGTTAGACTGGCTCTGGTGTTATTGCGTATAATTGGAGTTGAGGTAACTTAGGCTAAAGACTGCTGGCTAATTAGCGCGTGGGTAACCCACCCCGGATATACAGTTAGAGTTTAAGCTCCTGCAAGGTCGATCGTGTCATGTGATTCATCATGTGACCGCTGTGCCTACTACTCCAGGTTCTCTGTACTGCAGGGTAGCCGAGCCTCAGGCCTGGGTTGTATGTAATAATGAAATTGTAATAAGCCACACTCCGGGCTGAAATTCGGTTTTTGAGAAGCTGAATAAAGACTATACGGTTACGATAGCGAAGAGGACAAAAGCGAGCGATTCGGTGAGTGCGACTCTCTTTGTTATAGACAGTTAGATATGTAGTCGACATAGATTGGTTCGAATCTTTAATGTTTTCAAAATCTCAATGTACTATAATTTTCTTCCTGTGGGGGCATGTCATGATTGTTCCTCATGTCTTAGAATAGTTTTGAGCTGGGGCTTAGCTTATAGCAGCTTTGTCTCAGACACAAGAAAGGAGACTCCAACGGCTGTTTAGCCAACCATAGCCTCATTCTAGCGGTGAAAGTTTCTTTTTTCCTCTTAGCCTTCCTACCTAGAAGCCTTATAAATTACTGAAATATATTTCACCCTCTCTCTCCTTGATATGCAGGAGTGTTTGAGCCAGATTCATTTCAAAGAAACCTATACTCTCTCTAAATCAAAATGATTCCATTACTTCTCGGAATACTCCTTATCAAATTGCCTCTCGTTTTCTCTGCGGATGCTATCGAATCAATCTCCGCGGCAGATTCATTCAAACTACAACGATCATGCGCATTGTCCTGCTTTTTTTATTCAGGATGCCAGGACTTAATCGCTAACAAGCTCGGTTGTGAGGGATACTATTTTTGCAGCTCAGGACAAAAGCCGGGCGTACTCGATTCCTGCTTTTGCCGACCCGACCTTCAACCTCTCGCAGAATCATATCTCTCGACCTGTATCAAGTCTGCATGTAGTAGTGTTGGAGGCGCGACCTCCATAGATATCTCTACTGCCGTAGGATTATACAACGGGTACTGTACTGGAAAGGGCTACACTATTGCTGGCACCACAAGCACCACAACAACATCGAGAACATCAGCCTCTTCTTCATCAGAGTCCTCAAACTTGATTAGCTATACTACTATTCCCACAGCAGTCTCAACAGCTGTAACAACGACGATCTCAACAGCTGCAACAACGGCCATCTCAACAGCTGTAACAACGGCCATCTCGAAATCTGTCTCGATCGTAGGGATAACAGTACAAACTACATTGACGGCTACGAAGGTTCTTGTACCAGGGACAACAGGAGGGTCACCAGCAATAATAGCAACAGAGTTGAGGAAATACTATATAAGTATTATATTAGTACTATTCTTAGTATAATATAACCTTTATGCTTATTAGTATTACGATTTGTCACGGAAAATCGCGGCTGAGGCATACTTGGAAAGTTCTCCTACAGTTACTAAGTACTGACTAATTACTTGGCGATCCTGTATATATAAATAGCTATACTCTTATATATCTTCTGGAATCAAGCGTCCTATTTATCAATCTACTACGCTCAATCGAATAGTATAGTGTAATTGTTATCCTCCCACAGTGCTATAACAATTTATTCAGAATCTACTTTATATAGATACAATATATACTTACACTAAGATCGTTTATCTACTATACAATGAATTCAGTTACTAGTCCAGACATTATAAAAATCAAACTAATTATACAAATTTGGTGTTTTGAATGTTCTACGCATTAGTTTACTTTGATACATATGAGTCTACAACGCGTCGGCACGCGCTAGGGGTCAGCTACGCAACTGGCGTATACTTGGCATATTTTCTACCCTGGCCGAGCTTTGGTGGCGTATCTCTACCCTGGCTGAGTTTTTGTTGGTACTGCTGGACAGTGTAGAAAAGGTATACTGGTGCAAGATCAAGAAGCAGAAAAGTAGTGATTGTATTGTCTGAGAAGTCGAAGACGAAGCTCGTACGGAGCGGTATATATACATATGAAACAGACACTAAGCTGAATATAGACAGCTGGAGGAACATACTTGAATTTCTTAACAGCCTTACACGGTATTTTACCCGTCTACCTTAGCCGAACTTTTTTCTAAGCCAGATGAGCTATAATCCCGGATACCTCCTCAGATGTTAAGTCAGTTCTCGTTCTATTGATATGGCTCTGCCTATCCTACGACACCACCTTGCTATCTTTCAGCTTAACCAACACACCGCATTGGCTCAGGACTGTATTTCGATGCGTAACGACTACTCGAGTACAGCTTGCAAACTTAGTCTCCATCACGCGATGCATGATCGAGTCTGTCTGATAGTCCATGTTGCTCGTCGCCTCGTCCATAATCACAATCTTGCTTCCCGTATTTGCGTGATGCACCAGCGCCCTGGCTAGGCTCAAGAGCTGTCGCTGGCCAGCTGATAGTCCTATCTCTGTAAGAGGCTCATACAGTCCCCCGTGGCAAGAGATGTGGTTCCATATACCAACGGTTTTCAATATCTCGGTTAAGATGACATCGTCCTGTTTCTTGTCTTTATCATCATTCATAATCTCCAGGGGCAGGAGATTATCACGGACAGTGCCAGGGATATCAACATGATCCTATGGAATTGTAGTGATGCTCTGACGAAGCTGCTCGCGAGGAATATTCGAGATATCGACACCATCAATGGTAATGGCACCTGTATGGCGTAAAAAGTTGAGGAGCGTCAGAATGATGCTGCTCTTTCCGCTCCCCGTACGTCCTACAACTGCTACCGATTCTCCCGATTTGATCTGGAAAGAAACATCATTGATCACTCGTATAGCATCTGGCTCCGGGCTATATGAAGCTGAAACGTTCTTGAATTCAATTTCGCCACGACTCGGCCATGTCACAGTTTGCTCTGTGACGCCATCTTTGTCCTTTTCGGTAGGCGTATCCCTCATAAACGACTGTAGACGCGCCACAGCTCCCAGTGAAGTCTCCAGAATAGTCCACTCCGTAATGAGAAAGTTTAGATCTACTTGTAGATAGATCACAGCCATCAATGCCAGGCCTAATCCGCCTTGCGACGAGGCGTTGACGACAAGAAGAGCGATGCTGACCAACACACTAACTATTGCAGTAACAATCACATTCAAGATAACCACAAGCCATCGTTGGACTACATACATGTAGTAGGACGACTTTTGGGAGTGGTCCAACATCTCATACGCCTGCGAAAGCAGTGGACCTTGCTAACGATGGGCACGAATGTGCTCGACACCAGCAGCCGTCTCGCTAATTGTGGCATACAGAGGCGTTTTGGTCTCCAAGTCTAGGATTCGTATTTGTCTGGATGTCTGCAGGTAAAAGTTCTGTAATACCCAGAGAATACCGAAGGAAAATGGAATAAAGGCCACCATATAATATAATGCAGAGATAAGATACACGCACTGAATGATGACAATAGCCAAGCTGAGGAATACTCTGAAAACGCCATGCGGTAATTTGAATGCAAAGAGTGTCATATCTTGGCTGAATCAGTTGAGCAGTGCTCCACTGCGTGATCCCGAGAGAAAGGGCAGTGTGGCTGTCATGACAGCATCGAAGAACAATCTGTGCATCCTGTTGGCAATCTTGGGTATTGTGACAATTTGCCATACCCAGACCACAAATGCCGAGTTGACAACATGTACAAAGATGCCGATAAGCAGAGGAATAACCAACAGCTTATTCATCGGACCTATCGCCAGCCAGATTCGAGCCCATAGCTCATTCCAGGTACTGAGAACTTGCCAAGCAACAGCGGACGTTGCAACCACGATCAATAGATATCGCGTTACCGTTTCAAAAAGCAGTTTGTAAAGACTTTTATTAGTGGCTAATATCATATCAATTTTCTCTTCGTCTACGCCGCTTCTATCATCAAGGTTCAGAACGACTTCTTCCTCAAAGTCTTAGTCCTTGTCTCGTTTTTGCGATGTTAGCGCTGCTGTGCTCACGGCGGCGATATCGTTTTTATCGACATGCGAAGAAACGTGTCCAGAAGAATCGAGGACAAGGACTTGGTCGGCGTCATTGAGCCATTCGACTGAGTAAACATGTTAGGGTTAGAATTCGAGCTCACAAGAAGAGTGAAATGATAGTACCGGCGTGTGTAGCTAGAACAACAGTTCTTCCTTGACGCTTCAAGAGACCATCGGGGCAAGCAGCCGTGAGAGAATTAGTTTAGCAGTCGATCGATCGATGGCGCTCAGAATATCGTCGAGGATTAGAATCGGAGCCCGAGAATAGATGGCTCGAGCCAGGGCCTGTATTTCGGGGATTCATTAGCATCGGGACTAAAAGTTTCATTGCATGCTTTCAGTTACTTCATTATCATTGCCAGTTTTGGCCTGATCCGTAATCTTGCCAACGTCATAGTCGAGAGCAGACGCTTTAGATACTTCTTGATACTATTTGTGATCATACTCGTTAGTACCAATAACTGCTTGTCGAATAATGCAGTTGGGAATGCAGGCATTCTGGTGACAGAAGGCCATATTGTCCGTTCTTATATAGATTGTCCCGCTGGAGAGGGCAGTTTCGCCTAACAGAGTACGAAGCAAAGCAGACTTGCCACAACCGACCGGGCCAATGACGATATTGAGTGACGCAGTAGTGATGTCAAAGCTCACACAATCCAAGATATTTGCATGATTTTTAGTTGCTAGTGCTGCTTCTGAAATATTGTTGATCGAGATTTGGACAGCATCAGTTGCCAATGACTTCTTCAATATATCTGAGCTACTCGTAGCGGCTTCTCCTTCATCCACATCAAGAGAAATCACACCAATGCGATTGAAGAGTTGGCGCGGGTCCTCGCGTTCACTCTGCAAGAGAAATTCTTGAATACGAAGGAAGTTGGAAAAGCCACCGCCCAGCATTGGTGAGTTGAGAATGAGCGCCCGCAGCGGCCCTTGAAAGAGAGCAGCCAGCGACAAGTACGTGTAAAGTGATGAAGCATCGAGGCCGCCTTCCCACGTGGTCTAGAAGACATCTCCAAAAAAAACTCGCAGTCATTATCCACACCGTTTCGATGCTGTGATTCGCTTGAGAGATCATTCGAAGGTATGGAATTCGCAATGACCATTTAATTTCAGCTTCACGGCTGCGCTGCATGACTGCTGTAATCGTAGATTGCAGACCAAGCATTTTGATGCCTTTCAATTGCAGCAAAACAATGCTCATTTGGGCGACACGTTCCTGAATTCCTTCTACCCATCGTTTCTGAGCCTTTGCCGCCGGTTTGGTCATCAAAACAGCTACAAGACAGCCGGCTTTGAAAGATATGAGCACACGTCCCTTTATAATATGAGTGTAAGTGTTTAGCATAGGAGTAGCCGGTGTTACGCTGTATATTCTATCCTGCTGGAGGGGTTATCATCACCCCACCCAAATTCAAGCTCTTTCTTTCCTTCCTTAACGATTAGTTTATCGAATGATAATACTATTATTTCACTAGCGAAAAGCCTATGTTATATTGAAGAATTCAGTAATACTCGATTGCCTAGGTAAACGTGGGTTTTCGCTGGTCGTGACATTTTCGCTTTTACTAGGTAATGAATTTACCGACTACATGAGTTGTATTTTATTACGAATTTTATATATTATATAAAGTGTAGCGTAGGATGTGACATATACATGACGTTATTCTAGAGGCTTCTAGAGGCCACGCGTTTAGTCCTGTACCGAGTTGCTACTCCTGTTGTTTCAATCCTATCTTATATAAGGTACGGAGGCATATATCCATAAGCGACCAAGCCAGTCAAGCTCTGGCAGAGGCGCCCCTGCCAGGAGGGCCTCGAACATACGATGCTACCTCAAAACGTAGCGGAGTCTCTCTAACTACCCTATATCATCGTCATTATAGGCGGCGCTCGAAAGAAGCGAAGGCCCAAAGCCAACGGTATCTTACTCCGCCAGAGGAGAAAGCCCTCGAAAAGTATTTGAAACTGATGGCTGACCTCGGGAATCCTGTGCGAATCAAGTTTCCGCCGTCACCCGCCTTTCGCCTTTGTATTGCCCACCAGCGTTCTACGACAAAGAAAGCGGCCAAGGCTCCGAATAAGAACTGGTGTCACAGAAAATGGCGCGCCTGAGGCATGTCGGAGAAGCTCTCGTATGGTTACTAAGTACTGACTAATCACTTCGCGATCATCTGCATATAAATAGCTAGGCTCATATAGTTCTTCTAGAATCAAGCGTCTCATTGATCAATATACTACGCTCACTTGAATGCCTTAGCAGGAGTTCGCTCTGTTGGTGCAACTATCCCACGTTACGTGACAGTTATGAGCCCGGTTCGCGTATAAGCTTTCAACGCGCTGTACGCTGTGCTAACAGAAGATCGCCTGCTCATTCATTTCTCTTTTCTACGATCAATCAGCTACCTGAAATCCCACGATGTCAACCACTAACGATGACCTCAACCAGGGCAATGTTACTCTTAGAACTAGGGCCGACTGGGCTGAATAGTATCTTCAACTATACTATAACTCTATAATACAAAAAGTCTGGTATCTAGTCGACCTCGAAGCTCCCGACACTCTAGACTTGGACGAGCCTCTGGCGCTCTCTTCGACGATCGCTAACCTGATTGAGGAGTATAGTAGGGAGCTCCAGGGAGAAGGCAATTCTACAGGTATTGCTATCAGATTATTATTGAATACTCGAATAGTAGTATTCATGAGCCCAATTTCTAGAATTAAGTATAGTGACATAAAGGAGTAGTTCCAAGATTACTAGAGGAGCTATATAATCGCTCAAGTGGCTATTGATAGACTTAATATCAAATATTAGAAGATCTAGATTTGAGTATAATCCTCGATTGATCAAGGCTTGCTTTCTACTATTATATATACTTAGAGGACCAAAGAAAAATCTAGCCTTTAAGCTCTTGTCAGAAACCTTTAGAAGATCGCTAGATTAACTGAGGCAAGTATCAAGACTAGTATTAGAGAGTAATATCGAAACTATCTAAAGTAGATAAAGTACAGAAACGTTAATTTTACACGCTAGCAGGCTAACTAATATAAGCTCTATTAATAAGCAAAGGTATATAGTTTGGAAAAGATTAAGGATATACTAGTAATAAGAGATTTTCTCACGGCTGTATTATATAAGATCGCTTCTAATTAGACACAACAGGAGCTAATCAAGATTATCGGAAATGACGAGCTCGGAGAAGAAGGAAAGATACTCGAGTAGTATACTATCTAGTTCTCTACTCTTATACAAGAAAACTCTATATAACACTTATCTCAACAACCGGGAATCTTCGCTACTATTGGAGAGCGCTCAGATACAAAAGCAAGCCCTGCTTATAATAACGACTCTAGCAATTCAAGCTGTCCCTGTAGAGCTCAAGATAAGAGAAAGTATTAATAGAAATTAGAGAGATATTATATCCTTTAATATACGTTTACTAAATTAGCTAGGGAGTAGATCTCTAGATATAGAAAACTAAATACTAAGTAAGTAAAGGAAATCAAGGAGCGCCTAGATATCTCCAAGTTCAAGGTTTTACAAGTAATGCTCAAAGGAAAAGGATAGTTAAGTCAAGGTAATACAAGTATCTTGCTAAAGGCTTAAAAGAGTAATATAGAAACTATTTCCAAGTACTCTAGTAATATTATAGTTATTACACTAGATTTAAGTATTATAGGTTTTATTGGCGATTATCTAGGAATATATATTATACTCGACTTTAGCAAGTACTTACTTTTAGAAAGTACTCTTCTAGACAATTATAAAGTAATTTATTTAGTTAACTCGAGATCGCTATTAGTACTAGGCTTATTTGTAAAAGCTACTACTAATAATTGTATTAAAACTAATATAATAACTTTTCTAATCTTTGGAAGAGGTACTTGCGTGCTTTCTAAGATTCTTATAAAAGAATCAGGAAACGTTGTATATAATCTATAGTTATATAATATAGCTATTATAAAAGGATTTTATATTAATATAATATTAGAAGCTCGACTTAGAGTAACTGACGTTTGATATAGTAGTCTAGATTACTTACTTTACTTAGGATTACTCAAGAATAGTATAATACTTAAGAAACTTGAGTATTATTATAATCTAGTTTTCTTAGAATATAAGCCTCTTTCTATCTATATTAAAGCTCTCTTGGAGACTCTAATATTTTTAACGATCGAGCGAAGAGTAAGAGCTAGATTCTATAAAATTAGAGATTTCCTGAAGCCAAGAAATAACTTAGAGAGTATTTGATATACTTGCTTAGGATATCTAGACCTAAGAGCGCTGTATATATTAATAAAGAATATTCAGAATATATAAATTGAAGGTATAGAGTATATAAAGTACTAGTACTATACTTAGACTTATACTAGCCAAGTAATATCTAGAAGGCTATTAGAGAAGCGATTATCTTACTCTTTCTAGAGAATTTAATAAAATCTATTTAATTATTTAGAAGGCTATAATAGAGTATAATAGTTTTTGGCAATCAAGGATAAATATAATAACAAGCTCACTAATTTTGTATTATTTAGAAGGATATATAAGAAAGTATTTATTATACTTTCTAAATTTGAGAGCTAAATAAAGT
>JAJTIW010000076.1:12500-14652 GCA_021365295.1 Tricladium varicosporioides | reverse complement strand
CGCTCCCGAAGTCGCGGTTTTTAGCATGTATTAGCTCTAGAATTACCACGGTTATCCAAGTAGTAAGGTACTATCAAATAAACGATAACTGATTTAATGAGCCATTCGCAGTTTCACTATATAATTGCTTATACTTAGACATGCATGGCTTAATCTTTGAGACAAGCATATGACTACTGGCAGAATCAACCAGGTAACTATCTTAAAGGCCACGGCTCGCGCCGTACCAGACCAGGGCAGAGCCCCAGCAGAGTTGTACACTGAATGGGATGCAGAAGCACCCAGTGGAGTAGTATCCCGGAGCGAGGCTACGACGGGAGCTACCACACTATCCATTTGCCCCCACTGAGTTCCCCACAGGGCGGTCCGCTGCACAGCAGGTCAGGCGCCAGGCGCCGTCCCATAGTGTAGCATGCACCCCGCAGGAGGAGGATACCGGCCGCCGGTCACATCCGAAGACGGCTACCGGCTTAGGCTTACCCCCAAGTGTCTTTGAATAGGTTTGACCATCGGCCAGCCATCCGCAGACTCCAACCAAGCCCGCCAGCCGGAGCTGACAGGTCGTCGGTGCCCTCACGCCCCCAAGCCCTAAGGCTAGGTTCGCGATCTTGGGCTGTAGAACCTCCGCCTCTCTAGGTGTTGTGGCCCCGTGGGTACCATCAGTGGACCAAGAGGAGGTCGGTGGTCGTGCAACTAGGGAACCATACTGAGCCAGTACCACCAAAGTGCCCTGTACTCAGGAAAGGAATCGGCTCTCAACACCCGGCTAGACCGCTATAACACCCTTCGACGGCCTGTGAAGACCTCCAGACGCTATAGCTTTTGAATTCTACTCGAGCTCCAACCCACTCCTTTCATATACCCACCGACCCTTTTTCGCTTCAGAGCTCGCGTACAATGGTTCGCGGCGAAAAAAGGTTTCCCGACAAAATAATTTATGTGTACTTTCCATATGACCCCCCCCCCCCCTTCTGCTAAGAAAAGTTGCTATTCGGCGCCGCTAGGTGCCTTGCCCGTTTTCGGGATTTGGGACCTCTAGGACGGGGTATTTTATGGTTCGGCGCCGCCCTGGCTAATATTTCACGTGGGCTCAAACGTGCTATGCCTTGACCTCCATGGCTAAGGGTCTGTAGCGCCCTCCATCGAGGTCTTGTGAGGGAACGGAGATCACCACGAGAACCAGGGCGGAAAGTCGACCTGGGAGGAGAGGCAGTAGGAGGGGATCTTGTGTGGTTAGTCGAGGGGGGGGGGGTCTCGGGAAAAGATGTTGCGGCGAATTACCTTTTCCCCAAGACCCTGGGTGGGCTGTACACCGGGCCGAGGGCCGAGGGGGGGGTCCCTTTTAGCGTGCTGCCTCGGCGGGCGAGGGCCTCAATGTAACGACACCTTGACTTGGTCAAATAACTACTTAGAATTCAAAAACTACAGAACTAATCTACTAATTAAGGGGTTTATATACAGGACCGAATCGGTTGCGAGCTAGTTCCGAATCAGTTGGTAGCCACGTGCGATAATATCACGTGTTACTAAGGCTGGTCGTAACACTCAAAGCTAACCTAGATAAATATTTTCCGTACAGATAGCACCCCCAAAATGCCGTCTCTGCCCTAGCCCTCCTAGGCTAGCTAACCTATACGCTTCTACTGAGGGGCCACGGACGTGTTCGCCCCAGGCACGCGCCGCCTCGTCACGGGCGGCTCACCCCGTATCACACCCCACTCACCCTGTACCACCCGCGCCTCGTCACACCTCGCTCACCCGGTCTCACACCCCGCTCACCCTGTACCTCTCGTCACCGGTGCCTCACCCAGGGCGGCTAATGAGCCGTTATTCCACCAAGTACTCGTCACAGATAGGTCACCCGGTATCATTTCCAGATCTGAGGAGACGCGAGAAAATGAAAATGAAGGGAGAGACGACAACGAAAAAAAGTCAACCCCAACAGCCCCAACAGCCCCGCGGCCTCGTCACCCCTGGCTCACCCGGGGCCAGCACCCTTGCCCTCCGGCAGGGCCGCTCCCCTCCCCTCCCCCTCCCAGCCTTAGTCCCTAAGCAGGGACGAGGGCGGCTCGGCCCTCCGTGGCCTAGGACTGTACAAGGTCACTAGGCCACCCCGCACCCACCCACTAGCGACCCTCCCCCCGAAAACCTT
>JAJTIW010000075.1:0-16773 GCA_021365295.1 Tricladium varicosporioides | reverse complement strand
TAATAAATATATATTTATTTACTCTAGAGTCAATAAGAGAAGAGGTCTTTATTTCTAAGTTATTCTTGATAATAATATATAGAAACACAAGTACTTTACTATCTAATAACTAACTAAAGTTTACTTTATTTAATATTAACTCTTTCTACTTCAAAAAGAAGTCTTTCTTTAAAGTTCTTTGTTTCTCGAATCTCCTATTATCTTGGCCAAGGCTAGCTTTATCTTTTCTATCTAAAACTTTATATAATATTTTGAGATATAGCTTAGCTTGTTATAATTATAATATTTGATAGACTCTCTTTCTTAATATAATAATAATATATTAAATAGAGATCTAGTTACTAAAATAACCTAGGAGGTTTTCTTGAGTAAGTCAAATTTCTTACTAATATACTTTTGCTTTTTTGTATATATATAAATCTACTAGTTGACTATAATATAATATTAGACAAATATAGTTATTATAACTATAGAATCGTTATAATATATAGCTATAGCTTTTTATAATTTGAAAAAGAGCTTGTTATTTAAGTTATTCTTTAAATCTTGAGAGGCAATATTGTCTATTATTACTAGTTATAAAAAATAAATATAAAACTCTTGAAATATCTAACCCTTTTATATATAAAGTTTCTTGAAGTCTATATATATATTCCTGACCTTATTTAGGTCTATATATAACTTTTTAGATAATTATATATATCTTGGACTAACTAATATATATACTAATTATTATTATCAAGTCGCGAAGTAACCAAGAATAGAATATTGCCCTCTAGATAACTCGCAATATAGATAATCTTCAGGTCCTCTAATAAATAGGAGTCCTGATTACTCGAATCTTATTCTTGATCTAGACTAGTTAGTTGTCAAATATAATATTATTTATTATTTGTCCTGAGAATATTAAGAGGTCTAGTAGTCAAATAATATATCTAGCGCTATATAGAGTTTCTAATCGTTAATAAGTCTATTATATTATTAGACTATCAATTGTAGCTATAGCTTAAAGCAAGTCACTTTTGCTTTTCCGGAACTGTCCTGTCAATTCGTAATATCGTTCACCGAGCTCTTGTAGGCTTATTATAATCTCCTTTACTTCTTGAAAGAGGGCTTGAAAATCTTGGTCAAGTTCTTAAAACTCTTCTCACGTGAGCTCCGCCCCCTCTTTGTTGTCTATTCTTTATAGTAGTATCTCGCGTCTAATAGTCTCAGAAGTTAATACTATTGCTTCTTTCTTTCTTGTCTAGTCGTTCTAGGACTTCGTTTGTTTCTTCTTATTGTTCTTTCGTTAATAATAAAATAATTACTAGATTATAATATTCTAATATCTATTTATAACTATAATATTAGAGTATAATATATTTAAAATCCTCTATAGAATTAAAGTTAAATAAGCTTTGAATTATATTACAAGTATATAATTTAGGATATATAATACAAAGTAGAAAGGTCTCTTATTCGACTATTCAAAGCTAAAGAAAAAAAAAGAGAAAGGAGATCTCTACGCGACACACTTGTTCTTATAGTGAGACTATATTTAGTACTATCACGTGATACTTACGTGATTATATAACACTAGCTATATTAACTATAACAAGAACTATTATTTATATTAGCTAGAAAAGAAGAGTTTTGCTTGTTTTACTACTCTCTTAGAGCTTTTACTTTCTTTGTCTCTAAATTAGCTTTCTTAGTAGTAATAATAATAATATAATTTTGTTTTTATATTTTAGTAAGAACTTTTTATAACTTACCTTTTTTAGAATTCTTAGAGTTCTTATAATTATTATTTATTTATATCTTTATTAGCTTTACTATATTTGCTTAGAATAAAACTTATATATAAATACTTCCTTTGCTAATAAATAAGTTAGATTTTACTAAAGAGAAATAAATATTAAAATATTAATATTAAAATTAAGTTTAAACTTAATATTAATAATTTGCTTTTACTTAAGTATTAATTAGATTTTGTAGACTTAGCTAATAAAATAAAATTATATATCTTTTGAATATTCTCTAGAATCAAACTATATATAAAAAAGTTACTTGAAAAACTTAAAAATATCTTGATTATTTTTATTATTATTATTATTATTATTATTATTATTATTATTTATTTTATTAATTTTATTATTATTTTCTTTAAATAAAAATATATTAATAATAACTTTTTTAAGTTAAATATAAACTCTTAAAGTTATAGTTAAGAGTATAATATTATTAGAATTTAACTAATATTAATATATATTAATATATATATTAACTTTCTTTTTGCTCTTGAAATTATAATTAGATAATAAAAATATTTTATTAATAAAGTAACTAATAAATAAATAAATAAAAAATTTTATAATTATTTAAACTTATTAGTAATAATAATAAATATTTAATTATTATTAATATTATATATAATGTCAATTATAAATTTTAAAGAAAAATAATTATAACTAATAATACTTTTTGAATAAAAATTTCTTTTATTAAATAAGATTTATCTTTTATAATATTTATAAATATTCTAGTTATTAATATTTAATAAGCTTTTGCTTTAAAGTAATAAGAATAATAACTAGAATATAATTTGAAATAAAGTCCTTTATAAATAAGTTATTTTATATCTAACAAAAGAAAATTAATAATATAAACCTATTCTAATAAAAGAATTATATATAGAATAAATAACTAAGTCTATAAAACTAGATTTTGAAATTATATTTATTTTAAAAAGAAAGTTATACTAAGAAAATTTTATTATAAAAGCTAAAGCAAAAATCTTAAGATTAGAGAGAAAAGAGAAAAAAAGAAAAGAAAAAGATATTATAAAAAAGTTAAAAAAGAAAAAGAAAAGAAATTAGGAAAAAAAACTAATAAAAATTAAGTAAAAAATCAAGTAAATTTTAAAAAAGAAAATTAATTAAAAGTTAAAAAACTATAAATTAAATTTAAAATAAAAAAAAGAGAATTATTTATTAAAACTAAAACTTCTTAAATATAAAATCTTGATTCAAAAATAAAAAACTTTTATATAAACTTTCTTTTATTATTATTATTCCTTTTTCTTTTTTTTTACAAAAAAACAAAGTAAATATAAAGTAATAATAATAGAATAATTAATAAAAGCTAAGACAAAGAAAATAAAGAAATAAGAAATAAAAAAAAAAAGAAAATATTAGAAATAATAAATTATATAATTGTTTTATATAAAGAAAAATATAATATTATATTAAATATTATAAAATTATAAAGTAAAAAAGAAAACTTAATAGTTAAAGCAAAGTTATAATATTAAATACTTTATATTATAATTAATAAGTTTAATAATATAAAGTTTCTTATTAAAAGGATCTATAAAGTAATAAAGAAAAATAAATATAAAAGAAAAAGAGATTTAATTTCTTTAATAAGATATTTCAAAGAATAAATAAGATTATAAAAAAAAATATAATTATCTAAAATAAATATTTTTAAATAAAAAATAAAGTATCTTTTAAATAAGAACTAAAAATAATAAAAGTATATAAGTTTATTATATTAACTTAGAATTATATAAAGGTTATATAAAAGCTAATATTGAAAATCTCTAAAAACTTTACTAATATTATAAAATAAATAAACTAAGCTCTTGTTTATAAACTTAATAATTTTAGTAAAAAAGTTTATAATAAAAGATACTTAATTATAAAATAACTAAAATAAAGTTATAAAATCTTTCTTGACTCTTATTCAAGAAATAGAGAGAGAAGAGATTAGTAAATTAAAATTATAAAAAGATATAAGTAAATTTTATTAGAGTAAAAACAAAAAGAAATAAAGAAATTAAAAGTTATATAAATAGTAGAAAGAATTAAAGAGAAGTCCAAAGAAGGGAAATATATAAATAAATCTTTTATAAGCTTAGTCAAGAAATAATTATAGACAAAAAAGTATAGAATAGACTATATATAGACTTAAAAAAAGTTTTATAAGATCTTGAAATTAATAAAAAAGATAATTAAAGATATATTACAAGATCTAGCTATAAATAAGAGAGAGCAAGAAAAATAAAAAGTAAAGAGTTAGTTATAAAGTAATTAAAATTAGAAAATAAAGAGTATAAATATTTTATAGAAGTTTTAATAATATTCAAAATATTTATATTATTCAAAGAAAATATACTCTTATAGAAGACTTAGCTAGACTTACTAAATAAATAAGCTATAATTTTATTTATATATTGTTGGTACAAATAATTAGCTATAGTCACATAACTTATCACATAATGTAACTAGTCCTGATTAGGTTAGTGTGGCGGGAGCCATAAGGGATATTCAAGCTCCTGCTCCTTCCACAACACAAAATATCAACGATTCAACCAACAAATATAAACAGCACGTCACGTACGATACGTGATTTGCTCTATATTACTGGTGAATCGACACTGATCAGTTAGCTTTCAGATCAGGAATTCAGAAAACACGAATCCACCAAATATCAGGACCCTCACCTTCAATCAAAATATCAAACCCTCACCTTCCAAAATCAGACCCTCACCTTCAACCACTCAACCACTCAACCACCCACCTACCCACCTACCCACACACACAATCACACAATCACACATATATGGGAACCTATATAAGCTGAAGGAAACCAGAAATACCCGGGAATTAACTGGAAGGACGTCACTGTCACAATTGAAAGGGCTCTGTGTCTACTTGCCTACCACCTGCGGGTGAATATCCAAGAGGCTCCAACCATACTCAACACTGTTTTCAAACGTACGACCACGAAAGTACCGTGATCTGACGACTAGAAGCTATGGCGGACCCTCCACGGCAATGGGATTATGGCATTGATGCCAAAACAGCTACAACTGAAGAGCTCAATGACTTCGTCACAGAGCGAGTGGCATTTTGGGAAGGAATGAAGGTTTGCGATACCAATCTGTGGGAGCTCTACAGATCGGAATTCAAGTCATTTACCCTGGCTGTATTTGACAAGGTTACGCTCACAAATCTCCAAAAGCTTCGTACCTACCTCCAGCGGTGCGGAGTCTTTGTTTCACAAATCCACGAGCAGGGAATCACATATGCCCTCAGGGATACTCTCACTGAAAAGGTCAAGCACAAGTGGACTCAACAAGAGGTCCTTGACACAAGGGAGACCCTGGAAGAGCATTTGATTCTGTCGCGAGTACTAGCTCGAGAAGGGCTACTCAACAATATTGACGTCGAATACGGCTATAAATGCAACTTCCCTCAAGCCAGGCAAAACTCACGATATCAAGCTCAAGCTCAAGCTCAAGCTCAAGCTCAAGCTCAAGCTGAAGCTGAAGGCCAGGCTTCTCAATATCCTGCCCAAGGTCAAGATCAATTCCAAACCAAACCTCAGCACCAAACTACTACACAGTCTACTCGACCAGTCGATATAGCCAAGCAGATTTCAGAGATCGCGAAGATCTACACTGAGGAACAGAAATATAGCGGAACCAGTGATTGCCTTGATCACAAGTACGCTATCTTCATTGACATTTGCCAAAGAGTTGAACTTCCAGAAAATGCCCTGGTTAAAGCTTTCCCAATTATACTAAAGGGACTCGCGCTAGATCAATATTACACAAACAAACTGTCTAGTATCACTATTCAGGAAGCCTGCGATAGTCTTCGTACCTTCTTTGAAGGCCCTGGATATTATCGACGGAACCTTGACAAATGGAATTCAACTACACTTGCTACTGTTACTGCTGAAAACCCAAATAGATCGATATATGAGAATGTCCAGGAGCTTATCAATATACTCCGCAAGCTTTAGTACGGCCTCACGCCAGCGCTACGAAGCGTAGAATTTCTATACAATCGAATTGTTACTGCGTGCCAAGGCTCACCTGCCTGCCGATTTGCTGTTTCCGACCCCCCAACAGAGCTTCCAGCCCTTATTAACAAGCTGCAATCGTCAATTATAACATATGAAAAGGAACAGACTAGCACTGACGTATTCTTTACGGATCGACGATATCATCGCCGACCTGACCAGAGAGATCGCCACACCCAAGGCCGCCACACCCAAAGCCGTCGTACAGGTGCCTGCTTCATATGCAAGAAAGAAGGCTGCCGCTCCTGGAAGCACACACAGCAAGAACAGGAAGAGTCAAAAGCAAAATTCAAGGCCAAGAATCTCCGTAACTTCAATCCAAACACTCGCAATTTCAGTAGCAAATTTGAGCAAGCCTACCGTCAATATATCGCCGACTTTGAATACGACTCCGACTCTGATACTGACGACGAATTCACTGCTGCCCTGGGAGCCCTTGTTATGGAAGATGATCAAGTTGATCAATTAGATGCCGCTCAAGGAAGTTTCCTTACCTCCTGTGGTACCTTTCGAAGCATGCTGCCGCCGCAACAGCCGTGGCACTCTCAAATCAAGCTTATATGCATTAGCTGTTGCCCAGGCATTCAATTGATTCGACGCCCAGGCAGCCAGCAGACTTGACCTCCGTACTGGCAATATCGACAGCTGTTTTACTACAGCAACTCATATAATTCTAACCAATTCTACGGAATCATCATTGACACAGGAGCAGCCAAGCGATCTACAGCAGGCCTAGCATAATTCAAAGCTTTCCAGCGGCTGACACCTGACACTACCCTCAATAAAACTACCAAAGGCAGTGTCACTGTACAATTCGGGATCGGAGCGACCTCATCCATAGGCTCTGCTTCGATCAAGACACCAATTGTAATAATTATATTCTATATTATACCAGAAGACACTCCATTCCTCCTCAGCCTTGGAAGATATAATCTCTAGGCATTTACTTCAATAATCTCTTGACGTACTCGTTACAGCTACTGGCGATGTGCCAGTAGTACGACAATTCGGCCATCTATTTCTATTATAAATACTTCTCTACAGTCATTTCTCACTGAATCAATTGATTGTTTCCTCACAGCCACAGAGCTACAGCGGCTACATCGCCAATTCGGCTATCTATCCGTTTCTAGGACTCCAGCAGATTCCTAGAACAGGACTAGCTATAAGGTTAATAAGGAAGCCCTTAATTACCTTACTAAGTACTACAAGCACTGCCAGCACACAGTAAGCCACCTAGCAGATTCAGATTCAACTTACGCGACGATATAGCTTCAATTATTCTATTATTGTCGATATTTTCTATATCGCTTCAACCCCAGTACTTCATGTCGTTGACGAGGCTACGCAATATCAAGCCAGGCGCTAACTTAGCAATATCAGTGCCAAAACTACCTGGGATACCCTTCGGATATACTAAATCGACACCTACTTAGGCCCTCCTGACCAAATCACGACTGACTCAGGCAAGAACTTCGTCAGCAAGGAATTCCATCAAATAACTAAGTCTATCAGTACTAAAATCAAAATCGTACCAGTAGAAGCCCACAACTCTGTAGGAATTGTAAAGCGGTATCATAGGCCAATTCGCATACCTACCATATTATCACCGCCGAGATACAGATATCGACAAGGAAATAGCCCTACAGATAACATTCAAAGCTATTAACGATTCCGCTAGTCCTGACGGCCTTATTCCAACACTCCTAATATACAGTGCCTACCCAGAATAAGTAAGTTTGACAGTCCGCCAGCGACTATAACACAGAGAGCTGCTGCTATCAAGAAGGCAATAGCCGAAATTGCAACTCTACGAGCCAAACGACAGGTCGCAAGCGCCCTCAACACTCGCAACAGCCCAAATACTAAAGCTATTCACAACCTAGAGTTGAATTCACAAGTTATAGTATAGCGAGAAGGCAACACAGGTAGGAATAGCGACTAAGAAGGTCCGTACAGGCTAGTCGGTATCACTAGTGAGAATTGTATTCTGGCTCTCTTACGTAGCAACACCTCCTTCCGTTCTACAGCCGTTAAACCCTTCCACAGCCCTGTTAACTAGCCTACGGATTTACCTGAGAGAGACACTATCGTTGTACAAGTTCCAGAACTCGAGGAAGACCCACAAAAACCCGAAAACGACCCGTTTAAACCCGGAAATAGCCTGCAAGAACCCGAAGTCGTCAAACGACGCCCAGGTCGACCCCATAAATATCCTGTCACTACAAATATAGCTAATATTACTATATTTCTGCAAGATAAGTATCCATTGCAGGATAAAACCCAATTCAAGGCCTCCAGGTATAAGGAGGTCATAGGACTTCTTGAAAAAGGTATTTTTGAATTTGTCGATCAAATCCCAAAGAAAGTATATATTTTTAATGCCCGCTTCGTTAATAAGTCAAGAATATAACCGACAAGGCTTTTGAGAAATCAAGACTAGTTACAGGCATATAACGACAACGAGAAGTCTATTATACTGACTCAATCGCCAACTATTCAACAAGTGAGTCAGAAATTATACTTGGGATCCAATAATGCCTCGCACGGCGCCACCCTTAACCTACGAGACATTTTACAAGTCTATGTATAATCCAGAACCCTTCTGAATCGTGATTTCTACGTACGACCACCTATAGAACTTACATAGGCACTTGGACTTGAAAAAGGCTTAATTCTACAGTCGTAAAGTTACTATATAGTATACCAAAGCTAGTAACTACTAGTTTAAAACCTACCATAGTCACTATATTCAAGAGTTGTCAATGAATAGTTAATGTATAACCCCTGCCTTCTGTATACTACTGACCTTTGATGTTGTCGGAATAAAACCGACAATACCTTAATCCTTGGAAACAGTGACTTTATTCAAGCAGAAGGCTCAACTAGAAAAAGCCAATTTCCTAGCCAAGGCTCGCGAGCAACTATCAATTAATTACGACCTCAAGTTTAATGGATATATATTAATTATAAGACAACAAAAGTATAATGCTTACCCAAAGCTAATAATTACCTTAAGCTAGTCAATAATAACAAAATCGTCGATTCTACAAGTAGCCAAAATTACACAAGGGACTTTTAATAAAAGAGCAATATATAGCCCAGCGAGCTCGCGGGATATATATCGCCTCTGTCTGCCAACTAAGCCACGTATATATCTATCAGTTGCTAAAGCTATCGATATAACTGAAGAGACATTAAATCGCTTAATAAACGACTTCAATAACAACTGCAGAGTAGTTCCAGGGACTACTTTGTAAGCTCGATAAGTACGCTTATTACGACTTATTATCTTCACAGACGCCTTATTCGCTAATAACAAGGATCTTTCCTCTCAAATCGGCTATATTCTAGTCCTTGCAGACAGTAGCAATAATGCAATATATTGCACTGTTATCTATCAAATAAGAGAGTTACTAGAAGCGTTCTAGCCTCAGAACTGTACGGAATGGTACACGGATTCAATATGGTATATTAATCAAAGCGACTATTGAGATGATTCTATAGATCAAGCTTCCATTAATTATCTGTACGGATTCAAGGTCATTATACAAATACCTAGTTAAACTGAACTACACAGGAGAAGCGCCTTATATCGACGTAATATGCCTCTGACAATATATAAGACGTGAGATCTGAGGTCAAATAGGATTGACGGCAGCACTAATCTAGCTACTCTATACCAAGTCAAGGTTATCAGGAGCCCTGAAAGCCCTGATTGACACAAATAAGGTCTAGTTGGAGGAAAGGGAATGGGTAGAACGTGGAGTGTCTACACCTGGAGATTCCACAGGCTATATCGCCACTCCAGGGGGAGGAAGCACTGGATACAGTGCTCCCAGAGCTCCCTCTGGAAGCGATATAGATATCTTGAAGGCGGAAGCGACATTGAAGTGCGGAGGGTGAAGTGGTTACTAAGAAATGAAATCGCACTAAGCCTGATTAGGAAATTAACATGCGATTGAAGGGAAACTGCGTTTTTGGGCCCTTCTACGATTTCCTAGAGAGGCTCCAGTGTTGGTACAAATAATTAGCTATAGTCACATGACTTATCACATGATGTAACTAGTCCTGATTAGGTTAGTGTGGCGGGAGCCATGAAGGGTATTCAAGCTCCTGCTCCTTCCACAACACAAAATATCAACGATTCAACCAACAAATATAAACAGCACGTCACGTACGATACGTGATTTGCTCTATATTACTGGTAAATCGACATATATATTATATAAAAAGGTTTATTAAATCTTTGAGATTAAAGTCAAAAGGTTTAATTTATAAATAAATAAAAGATTATTTATATAAAATTTATTATAAAAAATTAAAGTAAGATTATCTAAAGACTAATATATTAATATATAAATAATAGAGAATATATAATAAATTTACTAGACTAATAAATAATCTTAAACTTTATAAGTTTATATTAATAAAAGAGAAACTAGCTTTATAACTTTTTTTATATAATAAAATTCTAAAATAAATATCTTTAATAAAGTTTAATATAAAAGCTTAAATTAAAAATAAAATAATTAAACTCTCTCTTTTAATTAATAATAGAAAAAGAGTTATAAGATTAATATTATAGTCAAATTAGAATTTAATATATATCTCTATTATTTATATAATATTAATAATATTCTAAATTATAATTAATTAAAAAATTATTTTTATTTTATAAAATAATAATTAATATAATAAGATTTAATTTATTATTTAGTTTATATAATATTTTGTCTAAATTATTAATAAAAATTTATTAGTTATTTTTATTATATTAAATATATATAAAAAATAATAATATATACTTTAAATATATTAATTTTAATATTTCTTAAATAATATCTAAAAAACAAAATATTAATATAATTTAAAAGTACTTTTCTTTTAATAATAAAACTAAAAATAATTATAAAATTATATTATTAAAGATATATAAAAAGCTAAAAGAATAATAAACTAAAATAATTAAAAGAAAAAAAAATATAAATTATTTTATATATAAAGTTATATCTTTTATATTTATTAAAGAAGATATCAAAGACTTAGAAATCTCTTGAAAGAAAATATCTAAAAATAAAAATAATATATATATTTTTGTTTTATAATTATTTATAAAGTAGACAAATTAATAATTATTATAAAACAAATTATATTTCTATAGTTAGTAAATATTTAAGAAAATAACTTAATATTAGAAATAATAAAAAGAGAGATCTAAAAATAATCTCTATTATTTATCGAAATATAATATTACTAATAATAACTTTATTAGACTTTATAAATTAATATAATATTATATTCTTTAAATTTTTGTATTTATTATTATTATTAGTCTAGATATACTTTTAATATACTAGTTAATAAATTATACTAAGACAATCCTCGAGTAATAGAAGAAAGAGATATTTACTTGAAAGGCAATCTAGAAAAGGCTCTTAGAGCTCGGGTAATCTAAAGAAAGAACGCGAAAGAAGTAGTAATTAAAACTTATAAATATATCATGAAGTTAGAAAAGGAGTACTTTAAGCACAAATCTTGGTATAGGCGCCTAGAGTGCAAAGAGCGAGGAGAAGACATTGAACCTCTAGACTTAGACAAAGATAAGTGTGACGTTGATACTTCACGTTATATCTTGGTCAGGTGATTGTCGTGCACGAGACAAGTTAGGAACGGGCCAACCTCGGACTGGAGTCTGTGCGTCAGGGGTAGTGAAGCTTGAAAAGGAGCTTGAATCCTTCTTCTTCTTTTCTTTTGGTATATTCAAAATATCCTTAGATATAGCCTATTAGTTCTAGTATAATCAGACTCATATTCGCTCCCACACGTCTCAGAGCAGTACTAGAGCTAGCGCCGTAACATTATATTTTGAATATCATTCCAGCCGGGGACGGCATTCAGATAATATCCCACCCCAGCTTTGATTCGGAACAGTTACGGACTGGGTCCGGAGTCAATTGCAACAGAGTCGTGATCCCAGAGATCTCACGGACGACTGGTGATTCGAGGGATTTGAATCAGCTCAGACGCAGCCAGAAAAGACGCTCAGGGAGCGCAGAGGTAGACAGGACTACCAAGAATCCCACAAGAGAAGTACCGGCCCAAGAGACGGAGCAGTAACGGACCCTCTTGTCAACAACCCCATTTTGAAGTGTCAGACTTGTATAACCACGATGGTGAACCAAGCAGCTTCACGACCAGAGCCACTGGCAGGCAGTGCCAGAGGCGACTCGAATCCTTCTCAGCGAAGCAACTCCCAAGACAACAGAGCTTCATCTATTCGAGGGAATAGTAATCGACGTAGACAGAAGCGGACGGCACTCGACCCCGAGACGTGGCCGACACGATGATCGCGATTACACCGATGCGAGCGAGTTACGAGGAATAATCCAATCGATTGAAGATCGATTCGATAACTTGAGAAGAGATCAACAACGAGAGCAGGAAGAGCTTCAGACTCGCTTCCTTCACTCTCAAGAAACTATTATCATGCAACTGCTTAACGATATATAGTAGTCACGGCGACGGACAACCCCGAATCCGCCCCGAATACAAACAGACCCTACACACACATATACGTTGATGAAGCAGGATCGCAAGGTGAAGTATATCCTTGGTAGAGAAGGGTGTAGAATTTGAGTTTGATACGATTGGTGGTGCCGATCCCAGACCTACCCCAATAAGGCCAATAGACCGGAATATATCTGTTCCAGCATTCGAACCTGACATATGGAGGAACTCCAAGACTTAGCAAGAACGTCCCTGAAGCGGATACTTGATAACGGATCTAACCCGACGTTTCAACAATGGAGAGCTTCTATAACAAACTTCGAGAGAATACTGACTACTTCGTTACGGAGCGGTCCTGTATATATATATATGTTAAAAACTATAAGTCTAGCGAGAGTATATCTTATTCGTTATATATTACTGACAGGCAATTTAACTAGTAGAAGAAATACTGACCTGCCTGGAGACCTACTTCCTCAGAACAGAGAAGGAAGAGGCCCGAAACGATTTAATAATATATAATACAGGACAAATCATATTCGCAGGAAAGCTTTCCTGAATTCAAGGCGAGGTTTTTGGCTAATACTATTAAAGGAGGTATATTAGAATCTAAGTAGTTTTATTTCTTGTGAAATAAGCTACCGATTTCGGATCCGTCTACAAACATAGCTATAAAAGACCTTTGGAAAGAAAACTTCTCGGCAATAGTTCAGTATCTAGTCCGAGTCGAGATAGAAAGAGCTAGACCTTCAAACAAAGCCGCTCCTGCAAGCAAAAAGGCAACAATACTGACAACCAGGAAGAGTATCTATCAAGAAAATACTAGATTTAGCTCTTCTAAACTTCCTACTTATCTGTAAGTAACCAAAAGCGGATTATCCTCCGACTGTCCTTATAACTCTACAACTACTGAGACTAATAGCTTACGCTAGCGCGCTTTTATATATTGATTTGGACTACTCCCGGTCGTATATCAACACTTCTATAGCGATTAGCTCTAAATGTTATCGATGTAGCGAATATAGATATTTCAAGAGTGAGTGCCCAAATCTACCTAATATTAATAAGGTAGATAAAGAGGTTACTATATTAGAAGAAAAACGTAAAAGAAGCTATAAACGAGGAGACAGACGAGTTACTAAAGGGAAACGGACAGGCCTAGGCCAAAGACTCCTTTCTAGGTCTCTGTAAATATAATCTGTCCAAGTTGAATTTATTCCGTCTACTAGGTGGCACTTATTTCCTAGTTTCCTGTACTCTAACTATAAATGGAATTAGTATTTCACTATAATCACTTGTAGATACTAGAGTATAATAATTACCTGTTTCTGAGCCGGAACCTAGTTGGCTAGCTTGTAAAAGTACTCGATATATTTTATCAGATACTTCTGTATCCTCTTGAAGTAACTAGTTATAATAGCAAGTGTACGATATAAATAACTTAATATCTATATCTATATCTGACTATAGACAGACGTTGTATATATAACGCGCCATTTATAGTCCTTGATCTTGGAAAGTATAACTATATTATTAGAGTTAAGTTCATAAGACAGTTCAAGCTACTTCTGGACCCTACTCGGAACCGATTCAGATAGCCTTCGGAATACCCCTACTTCTAGGTCTAGTCGAAGAATATCTTGATTCCTTATAAGTACAGCTTTCGCGATAAATACAAATTGTATATTCAAGCTAATGTCGATTAGAGAGATTACGTAATCGAGAAGAATAAACGTCGGAGATGTGCCGGAGTAAATACAATATATTGGTCGAAGCTAATATATTCTTTCTGTACCTGGAAGAAGCCCAGATTGATATCGATACAGGTACTATATTAACAAGACTCCTATTCTACTACAAAAGCCAAGTCTAGTAGAAGCTAGGTTAGAGATATAAAGCAAAGGATCGCCAGGATAACTCAAGAACTATCGTTAATAGAGAATCCTAAGTCAGAACCTACTACGAGACCAAAGAGAGCACGGAACTGCTCCGAACTAGCCCTAAAACCTTGTATTGACATTTGCGAGATCGGCGCGAATACCCTATATTATATAATAAAAAAAGCAAATACTGAGTTCTTTCAGACAAGTCTATATAAGATCAATCGGCTCTTAGAAGATCGCGAACCGGATATAATTCGAGAGGATAACGAGACGCTAAAGTTTATATGTCAAAAGCTATTCAAGTATCATACTATATTTAAGGATATCTTCTCGAAGTCAGAGTCGAATCGACTTTTACCCCACAGGCTATATGACTACAAGATTTAGTTGGAAAAAGAGCTGACTTACGGTTATATACCTTTATATAGACAGTCTATGGATAAGTTATATACTATAAAGCAATACTTGCTAGACAATCTCAATCGCGATTTTATAACTACTAGCAATTACCCTTTCGCCTTATTTGTACTCTTCGTAAAGAAGCCCGATAGTGGCCTATATTTCTATGTCGACTACTGTAAGCTTAATATTATAACCAGGAAGGATGTATACCTGTTACTATATATTGACGAACTTCTGGCTAGAGTCTCTAAGGCTAAGATATTTACTAAGCTAAATATTCGACAAGCTTTCTATAGAATCCGAATGGACCCTGAGTCAGAAGACTATATAACGTTCAGAACCCGATACAGGACATACAAATACAAAGTATTATTGTTTGGACTCTACAACGGCCCTTCCACGTACTAGTGTTATATAAATGACGTCTTGATAGATTATTTAGATAATTTCTGTATAGCCTACCTGAACGACATTCTTATTTATTCTAAAGATCCCCGAGAGTATAAAGAGCAAGTTTAGAAAGTGCTCCGACGCCTACGCGAAGCCGGACTATAGGCTAATATCAAGAAAAGTGAGTTTAGTATAGAAAGAACCAAATATCTAGGTTATATTCTTACAACTAGCGGAATCGAGGTCGACCTAGGACAAGGTAGAATGCCTACACAATTGGGCTCGCCCTACTACGATTACTAGTATCAAGTTATTTCTTGGATTTTGTAGCTTCTACCGACAATTTATATGGAACTTCGGTATATAGCCAAGCCTTTGAGTATACTCGGACGTCCTTCGGAATCTTTCAACTGGACGTCGGAATGCCAGGAAGCCTTCGACGAGCTTAAGTGCCAACTTCTACAATTCAGTGTATTTACTACCACTTCGATCCTGAATTAGCTACGAAGCTAGAAACCGATTCGTCTGACGGTGTGATTGCTAGTACTCTCAGCTATATAATGACGAAAAGTGGTACTCTATTGGATTTACTCTTATGTCTAACGGACACGAACCGAATAGGGAGATTTATGACAAGGAGTATATGCAATTGTTGAGTCGTTCCGACATGGCGACCCGAATTGATGTCGATACGGACCAGAGTCGATGTATACTCGGATTACAGGTCACTTGAATATTTTATGACTACCAAGGTACTCACAGCAAGCAAGTACGCTGATGGAATTTTTGTCTGATTTTAATTTCCAAATCATATACGACAGGCAAAAGTAATCAGAAGGCTGATATTCTCACACGACGAGAGCAAGATCTAGTAGTACAGGAACAAGTCAAGCTTGACAGTCGATCCCGAGTCTTACTAGGACCGGGCTTACCCCGAATCAACTCCGAACTAGCTTCAACCTTTGTAGCCAATCAATCTAACCAGACTACTGATTTAATGCCTATTGATACTGACGCTTATGCCAAGGTCGCGTTAGATTCAGATCAGTTACGGGATTTACTCTACGAAGACAATAGGTCGTCATTTGAAGACTTACGAAACAAGATGTCTACTGATTATTCAGTAGAAGATGATTTACTTCTCTACAAAGGCCGATATGTGTCAGACGTGAAACGGTACTTTGTATACGCCTGATTCAAGAGGTCCATACTCAACCGTCGACAGTATATCCTGGTGCCAAGAAGACTTACCAGTTACTAGCCAAGCAATATTACTGGGTCGGAATGGAATCGGATGTGAAACGGTTTGTTGACAACTGTATCCTGTGGTACGCTCACCACGCCAGACCAAACAGCAAGGTCTACTTCATCCTTTACTTGTACCTGCCTACCCATACATATATCTATGGATTTCAAGGAGTTCAATAAAGACAAATATAGGTTATAATATGATCCTTGTGTTTATTGACAGACTCGGGAAGGATTCGGTGTCAATATGTATTACAAGACAATCGACGCTCGCGGGATAGCTCAGCTATATATCCAGTAATATACCGATTCGGATATACCCCGGAAACAATTATTTCCGACCGTGGTCCACAGTTTGTTTCTTTATTCTGGCAAGAATTCTGTCGTATTATCGGTGTCAAGGTCAAACTCTCTAGCCTACCACAAGGAAACAGATGGTCAAACAGAGATTATGAATCGATATATTGATCAGAGACTGAGGCCA
>JAJTIW010000074.1:0-18483 GCA_021365295.1 Tricladium varicosporioides | reverse complement strand
TTTATTAAATTTCTAATTTGGTTTATTTATTATAAATAAATTAAATTAAATATTTTATAAATTTTTTTATTTGACTTAAAATATTATAACTAATAAATAATAAATAAAGAATTTATAATTTTATAATAATTATTAATTTATTTAACTTTTTCTAAAATCTAGTTTTATTTTTTAATTATAATAACTTTTTTAGATTTAATTATATTAATAATAAAAAATAAATAATTTTTAATTTTTAATTAAATATTAAATTTATTATATTTAATACTTTTCTTATTTTTTAAATAATTATTTCTAGTTTTATAAATAACTAAAAGTCTATTTATTAAATTATTATAATTAGTTTTTTGACTATATTATAAAAAGTAAAGTTATAAATATTACTCTAAAAAAATAATAAAGATTAAAGTCTTTTAAAAAAATATATTCTTTTATTTTAAATAACTTTTTAGAAATAAAAGAAATTAATATATTATAAACAATTACTTAAAAAATTTTTAGTAATTAATTATAAATATTATAAATATTTTAGATTTTGTTATTTATTTAAAGTATAATTATATAATAATTAAATAAATAAAAGATTATTATTTAGATATTTATATTTAGATATTTATTAATATAAAAGTAAATTCTTTTACTTTATAAGAAATATATTAAATAAAAGTTTATTTGTTTATAATTATATATAATATATATTATTAGATTAGTCTATAACTCTTGAAATATAATAATATTATAATTTTTAGTTTATAATTCTCGAAAAAAGAAATTATAATTCTATTTTTGTTTTTTTTATATATTATATTATAAAATATTAAAATTATTTATTAGAGTTAATTAACTAAGAGCTTATAAAAGTCTATATATTTTAGATATTTTTAATAGTAATTATAAGAGTTTATATATAGTTGACTTTATATTAATATATAATTATTTTCTAAATCTTGTTAGTTTTTAAGTTTTTATTTAAGATTTTATATCTTGTCTTTTTTTGATTTATATATATTAGTAAAATAATTTTTATTAGATCTTAAAAAAGAAATATTATTTATATTTATATTAATAATTAACTAAAATATAATTAGATAAATATAAAATATATTAGTCTTTTATTTTATTTTTATATTATTAATATAAGAAAGATATCTTAGAATTATAATAATCTCTAAATATAAATTTATTTAATCTTGAGACTCTTTTTCTATTAAATTAAATATATTTTATTTTAGATTTTATAATTAATCTCTGACTTTTTATAAATAAAATATTAATTTGTTTTTTTAGATTTAAGTTTTAATTATATATTCTTTAAATAACTTTTTTTTGTTTTTGTAGATTTATTTAAGATACTATAATTTTATATATTAAAATTATATATTCTTGTAATTTAACTTTTGTCTTCTTTATAAAAGTCTAGAAAATTATTAATTAATATTTAATTTAATATTTAACTTTTATTATAATAATTATAATTAGAATATTTTTATTTAATAGCTAATATATTATTATAAAAGCTTTATTATAATATTTATTAATAGATTTAATTAGTTTCTTTTTATTATAATATTTTTAATTAAAGATTTTATTTTCTTTTATAATTATTACTTTCTTTTATTATTAATATAAAGATATTATTAAATAAGTTATTTATATATCTTTTATAGTTTACTAATATATTATTATTTGAATATTAATTAGTTTATTTATATTAAAGAGAATAATTATAATTTAATATATCTTTAACTCTCTTTTTAGTATATTCTCTAGAACTAGAAAGTTCTTTATAATTTCTAGAATAATAATAATTTTGTTTTATTTATATTCTTTAGTTTTCTTAATATAATATTATTAATTATTCTTTAGTATCTTTATTAGCTAGTTATTATTTATAAATATTCTAAAGACAAGTTTATAAATTATTCTAAATAGTTTAAAATAGATTTTAAAATATATTAAAGATTATATAAAATTAATATTTTTATTTTAATTAAAATATTATTATAAAAGTTTTATTATAATATTTATTAATAAATTTAATTAATTTCTTTTTATTATATTATTTTTAATTAAAGATTTTTTATTTCTTTTTATAATTATTATATTTTTTATTATTAATATAAAAAATTATTAAATAAATTATTAATATATATTTTATAATTTATTAATATATTATTATTTATATTAAAAATAATAACTTTAATTTAAATAATATATTTTTTTTAAATATTTTTATATTTTTAATTCTTTTTTATTAATTTTATATTAATTATTTAAATATATTTTTATATATTTTTAATTCTTTTTAATATTTTCTTTTAAAACTAAAAAGCTTTTTATAATTTATAAAAAATTAATATTCTCTTAATAAAATTATTAATAATAATAATAATAAAAATTATTCTTTTAAAAGATTTTAATTTTTATTATTCTTTTTAAAATAATATTTATAAATTTATTTTTTATAATATAATTAAAATACTAATTATAATAATTTAATAAATAAATTTTATTTATATATAAATCTAGAAATAATTATTTAAAAAAAATATTAAAATTATTAAATATATATTTATTTTATAATCTTAATTGTTTTTTTTTTCTTTTTAAATATTTTTTAGTTTATATAATATATTTTGCTTTTGATTTTATATAAATTATATATTAATAGTTTTTTAATAATTCCTTTATTTAATAAGTAGACAGTAAACTAATTGCTATTTTTGGCTAGTTTGGTCGCTGCTTTCTGTAGCCAAGTTACTAAAATCTCGCGCTGCTCTAATACTAGCGTATCTTGGGGACCTAAGTCGATTGCAGGAATGCCAAGAGCAAGTAGAGTCAAGAACAGCTTCTTTGATTCTCACTTTCTGAAAATACTTTTGGAAGGGGAGGCAGGCAGGGGGGGTGGGGGGGTGGCTGCCCTCTATTACCTCGTGATTCAGAATGGCAGTCCTTATATTTCTTTGTTTATTCTCCCTTCTCTATCTCCTTTCCTCCATACCTCTCAACTCAACCACCTTTCCCCTCCCATCCTCTGCCCTCCTCTCCCCACCTCCTTCCCTACCTCCCCGATACAGTTCCTTAGGCGGTTAGCCCTTCCCAATATCTTCTAATTCCTCGTCTAAATAACCTACACCATCATCGTCATCGTTGCCGCCTCCTTCAGCAGGTCAAGTTGATATGCGGCATCGCCAACCAATACCAAGCTTTTCCTCCGACGATGGAAGCGATGGGTCAGACATCGGAAGCTGTTTTGATGCTTCGATGAGCTAGAGGAGACCGACGCCGGTACTCAGCCGATACTCAGCCGACGGATATTGACACCGATACCGATCTGGTGGATATTGACATCGGCGGATGTGATGAGGCAGACTTGGCGTGGATTGCAGGAAATGACAATGCCTATCCACTAGAATATTACCTTGATCAGGAGAATGATTCCGACGAATCCGAGGATAAAGGTGAGGATTATAGCGATAGTAGTATCCTCCTCCTCGATAGGATCAAGGCGCAATTCCATTAGTATCTGTCGTCTCTCGTAATTTTACTAACTGACTCTCTTTGAAGGTACTACATACAAATATATAAGAAAGGATCCTGCCCAAATGATGCTGGCTATCTCCCACCGCTCTCTGAAAGCCTACTTATAATAGATATTGAATCAGCATCGAGGTAAGGGTGGGAGGCGCCTCATAGGCATTAAGTCGGCCAGCACCCTCAGGAAATGAGGAAACTGGCAAAGAAATATCGCTCAACGACAGAGAAACACAAGAAGACAGCAGTATATATCGAGGATCTAGCAGGCGTCCCCCACACCAACTTGAATTCACGAAACAATATCTTGGCATAAAAGATACGTAAGCCAATTGTATTCTTTTCCCTACCTTCCTCTATTTCTTCGGCTTTACTCCGTGATATATTAGCTCGCAGAGAAACTAGGAATATTTTCCCACCCCCTGAGATTATCTTTGACCCCGTCCCTAGTCTTCAGTCCATATGTCACCTGCTCGGCCTCCATCTTACTGATAAAGCGTTTCTAGCCCTGAATCTCATATCTGCCGAGAAAATCAGCGGATTAGATATTCGGCCTAGCTATAAGCAGTTGCCCTTGCATCTAAAGCCAGAAATGGCTAATATCCCGGTCTTCCGCAAGTCTGTCAATACGTTATACAGATAGGAGATCTCGCCGGACCAGTAGTTGCTATACTCCACACTCTTGCCGTGGATGAAGAAGCTTGGTGTGCTCACGGGGTTCCCCAAGATCACTCACCCATAAGGTCTCCGATATGGTACGGGCAATGCATCCAACCAGGGAGGCTCGTCTCTTATAGCTTTTGGTATCTTCTCCTCGCTGGAAAGGCTTGTTAACTGTAGATGAGTAGGTGACGTGAGTGATGCGGTCCAGAATATGATGCTGCAACACACTAAGATCAATGCCTTCACCAAGCACTGCCTCCCACGGCGGGTTACCGCCGATACAAGGGCTATTGTTTCCGTCACAGTTGTTGAAAGCTGCAGCACCGATGCTCCTGGATCAACCAGTAAGTCAACACTTCTCAATATGAACTCCAGAAGTGCAGATTAACGTTTTCAAGTCACCTACACAATACACGCTTGCTCAACCTACCAGAAGCCAATCTATAACACTCCAATCCCAACCATGCCTTGCTACATCTGCGCCATAAGCAGCCAAGGCATCCCGACTAAATCCATCGGCTTTATCACTGCCACCACAATGTGTCCTGCTTTTATCCATTTCTCTCTCCTCACTAATACTTTCTCTAGATATTCTGCCCAGTCTACACAGCCAAGCCATCCTCAGCCACCAGCATTCTCCCAGCAAGGCGCTGTCCAATACACAACCTACGCCTCAATGACTAAGAAGGCATACACAACTTGCGGTGCCGCGACCGTCACCTCCGCTTCCCAGACTGTGCCAACGGGGACAGCAAAGGTGACTGTACTGACCGGCACCACAGTTGACCCTGTGCCTACAGGTCTAGTGCAGCTCACTGGTGCTGCTTCAAACAACAAGGGTCTTGGGTTTGTGGGCGTCGCTGCTGCTTTGGTTATAGTGGTTTTGTAAATCTAGCTTTTGAGATAGGCAGACAGTGAAATGAGACGGATGGGGAGTAGCCTGCGTGGTACTTTTCTTCGATTCTAATTCTGTATTCTCTTTATAATCATTGCAGATACCAATCTAAAGAGGTGTTTCTGGTGTGTTTTGGAACGGAAAGGAAAAGACATGAGATGAGTTAATGAATTAGAGCTTTTTTTGCTAGCGCATTTCTTTGTGTCACTTAAAAACTGTGAAGTAATGCAATGTAGAAACCCTTTGAAAACGACTATCTCCTCGCCATTGGTATGTGAAACGAAGACTCACAACGCCAGTAATGTGCCTGTTTCGAAAGACGCTGCGACTTTTGCTGGCACTGCGATGCCAATGATCATGGAGAACTTGTTACTACTCTGAGATATCATTCCACGGATAAAGGACTAGCCTTAATTTCCGCAAGAATCTCACTGATTGGTTTCTTGCAGGCCTTGAAGGCTGAATAGAACATTCTGCACCGACTATCTAAAGCAGCTTCATCCAAATATCCATCTTTGTCTACATATTCCTCAATGTAAATCTCCATAGATATCCAGAAACACTCATAATCGGGTTCTCGTGGCTTTGCAATAAGTCGAAGGTATGCTTCTAGAAGGCGGTGTGAACTCGGAATGCATACAGGGAAGGTGCCTGCTTTAAAACGGCCATGTCCTCTGCCCGGTCGTGGGCCTGGAAGACAGGAATCAGAAGCCAAAATGATATCTGCCGGCTGAAATTTCGATGTACAAGATAGTTCTAAGCTTGGGAGAAACCAAAATGCCGACGATTTCTTGTAGATGCATATTGTAAGTTCCGAGTCAATGTGGAAATGAGCCGCGGGAGGAGGCGATGACCGTGATTCAGCCACGACAGTGCATGTCTTTGGCTCACTACAAGTTACTAACCCAGTATTTAGAAGCGCTGATACTGATGCCGCAACCTTTTCATCGGGAACCATAAAATCGATGGACTAAATCAAGTCAACACCGTGGTCTGGATAGAGTAAGTTAAGAACTCACATTAACAATTGACGGGACTCCATATACAGTAAGAAGATAATTTCCCCATAAAATGCAGGGGATGCTATGACCAGTCAGGAGCTGAGAAATGGAGGCGACGAGGTTCTCGTCGATGACTGTTGTGTCAAGAGCGGGTGAGTCTCGTGGTACTGCATGTTCCGCTTCAAGACGATCCCGAACTTTCGAAGGTACGACGGACATTGAAAATATACTTGACAGACGTGTCTAACAGGATAGTGGACAGAAGATGTCGCAAGGCTGGCGGAGGACAGCAGTACCTATTTCTAGAGAGTATTTGCTTCCTGTTGTTGGGTTGATGTTGCATTCCATGATGCCCTCGGTCAACGTACTAAACGCCCCCTTCATATAATGCCGCGCGCTTAGCGACAACCTTTCCTCAACCTGGAATCCAAACTGCTGATATAACATCCTAAGGATTGCAACAGGTAACTCGATTTGGAGCAACTTGCAGAGGAAGCTAAGGCGGTCCCCGAATAGACAGTACCCAAACTACTGTACCGAATATGGCGCCCAACGATTCCTTCCCTCTATTTTTGACCCTTCCAACCGAACTACGTTTCAAGATATGGAGCATTGCCTTCTCAGACCCCGTTGTAGTGGGGTTCCTATCACACACGAATAACATGGGGCTTTGCCAAGCCGGTGGGCGGCCCATCATATCCCCAGATCATTCGTCCGTCGCTCAAACTTGCAAAGAAGCTTGGCGACTGAGGAGCAAAGCTCGTTCTAGAGTTGAATTTGCCGCTGCTCTGGATCCTTCGCCCCTCTTTGCGATCTGGATTGACTTCTCAAAGACGATTTTCTACCTCGGCCACGGTCATTTTAGTCGCACTTGTATCGCTGCCTTGAACCCTATTTCTGCTCATGTTCAGGACGTTGCCATCGTCTGGTCCACATATCGGGAGCTTATTGAAACTTGCAAGCGCCTTCCAGTATTTCTAGCTCTTCGTAGAGTTATCATCCTGATCGCTCAGTCTCAAGACCTGGCCGACTTCCGGCGCTTCCTGAGTACCGGTATTGATCTGAATTGCTCGAATCTTCGCGTTCAAGGCCCAAAACCTGGCATGGATCCTTTAGACCCCAGCGTCTATGTAGGGGCTCTGCAGATGGATACAAAACACTTGCACTTTCTGGTTGATGAATTCCTCAGATTTCAGGTCCAACAAATTGGCCAACAAGCACCTATTGTCGAAGTCGTCGCTCTGCCCTGCATTTGACAATCCTTTTCTTGGGATGAATTCATCTATCTTTAACTGGCCGTCAACTTTGGGCTTTAAGGACGGCAACTACACGATTCTCATGCTTGGCCTTCATGGTACGGGCTTACATGTTCACAATAAAGCGCTTTATTAGCATCCTAAACTGCGACCTCCAATGCAACCGTTAGGTGAGGTTTGCCGCGCAGGTGATGTGGATAGTTTCTAATTCCTACTAGTGAGGTGACCCAGTTGTGGCGCGCGTATAGAAGCAGCACGCTCAAGGGTATCTGGAATATCGCGCGTGCGTTACACGAAGCCGATATATAAGAGAGCTACTCATTCGTGTTACAATGGCAGGACTCGTCACAAACCAATCAATCTTTTTATATTGTTTTCAAAGTCAAAATTATCCATGTCTTACTCTCGTAATGAGCTTGAGAGCGCCGCTTCGGATGTCATCCAAATCTTGAAGAGCGTGCCAGAGTTCGCAAGTGCTCGTGTAGCGGTGTTTGGGGGACTTGCCTTGTGGAAGTATGTGCCCGAAGGCCGCACTACTGATGTATGTATCTGTTCAAATTTTGATTCCCACCCATAAGATTGTGTTTTCTGGTCACTTACTCTCAATGAAGGATGTGGATTTGGTTGTCAATTTACAGAACGCTCCGGCGGGCGTGAAGAACAGGCTTTTAAGTCTGTATCCCAACACTTTCGAGCAGCGAGCTCAGTTCTTTTACTACAAACTGCCGAGTGGGAAGCATATCCAAATCGACATTTGTGCAGATTGGCAGGTAAATGACCTCCGTCTCTTCCCTTTTGTCTGGTTGCCGAGGCTAATGTGCGGAACTGAAGTCCCCATATCTCCCACTGGCTGCTCGAGTCATCAGCACTATTGCGAATGGAACAGTCCCATATATTTCTGCAGTGGATCTCATAGTCTTCAAGATCAGCTCCTGCGGACTGCGAGCAGATAACCAGAAACGACGTCGCGATGCCACGGATGCCCGAGTTCTGTTGGAGAAGGAGTCCCGGACAGCTCCGCTGATACTGCAGCCAGCGCAGAAAGCCGCGGCTGAAATGGGGCTTAGTGATGTAGTTGCGCACTCAGGAAAGGATGAAGGATGGTGGAAGGAGCGCCTCGGTCTTTGAATCATACTTGGAGTTGGTCCCTGGTGGAGTATTATCATCATTTGAGACTGTGTCTTATTGTAGCGTTTAGTTTTGAGCCTGTTTCCAATCACAAGTTGTAGTCTGAATAATTTGCACTTCGCGAACCGTTTATATCTTTTCGTGCCTCTTGCGCACAATAATAAGGCAGGAGAGTCCTCGATGTAGGCTAAGCCGTATATGGGATAGCTCGGGCGGCAAGCACATACTTAAAGGCACATATTCCTCACCTTTTCCAAAAGTGTACCAACATGTCTACAATCCAGATTCTTTCAGATCTTCATCTCGAAACCCCCAAAAGCTACGATGTCTTCGAAATCATCCCAACATCACCATACCTGGCTCTCCTCGGCGATATTGGATGTGTAAAGGACGAAGAGTACTTTATTTTCCTCGAGCAACTTTTGTCCAACTACAAGATTGTCTTCCTTCTCCTCGGCAATCACGAGCCGTACCACAGTGACTGGACAAATGCCAAGCAAAAAATTCGAAAATTCGAGCAAGAAGTTAGGGAAAATAAAGCTTCCCAAAACCTCGCATCATTTGTCTTTCTAGATCAGACTCGATTCGACCTTTCCCCCAAACTCACCATCTTGGGCTGTACGCTGTTTTCAAAAATTCTACCATCTCAGATGAACGATGTTAGCTTCGGTCTAAATGATTTCTACCATATTCAAGATTGGACCGTGGAGCAGCACAACGAAGCTTTTGCCGCAGACTTGGCGGTAAGCAAATTCCTAGATCATTGAATTTCCATGTTGGCTTGCTTCGCAAGTTTTAAGATCTCTTTTGTTTTGTCTCGAAACTCCCGAGATATTCAAAATAAGTACTAGAGCTCGCAAACTGCCTATATCCTTTCTAATGAAGCAATACTGACTCCGAGAACCTGCAGTGGCTGAACTCGGAAGTTACGTTGATCATGGATAATGAGCCAGAGCGCCGAGTCATTATTCTCACTCATTATAGCCCTAGTATTTCTCCCGCAGTTGTCGATCCTGTACATTCCCAAAGCAGGATCTCGTCGGGCTTTGCTAGCGATTTATCTGGTGAGCTCTGCTGGACTAGTGGGAATGTGGTAGTATGGGCTTTTGGACACACGCATTTTAATTGCGATTTTGTTGAAGAGGGAAGTGGGAAGCGGGTTGTTACGAATCAGAGGGGTTATTATTTCCAACAGGCGGTGAGGTTTGATGGGGAGAAGCGCGTTGAGGGTTGATCGAGATGGATGCGGGATGCTGGAGATCACAGTCGTCATTTAATTTTGCTAGCTATCTTGGGTATGAAATTGCCGCAAGGAATAATGGCTAGGCGTGTTTCGGTTACAGGAAAATGGTGTAAGATTCCCTTGTGGCAAATCCATGGCCTGGATTAATCACCGACCTTAGCTGCGGTTCTCAATCATCCAATCCGGACTTGTTCTTTCTAGCATGCCATCAGGATTTTGCAGGAATACAGAGAGCCAGGTGAATAATGTAGGGATAGCTGAAAGCATAGCTAGAAGAAGCAATGAATCACGATTCGATCAATAGCGTAACGCTGAAGAGAAGCAGAAGTACCACATTTGATGGTATCAGTGGTCATAAAATATTCATAGATTCCTAAGCAAGCCGTGGCATTCCATAGGTATGTACATAGCAAAAACCATGCCAAGTTGTAGAAAATACTATTCACCGAGGCAACAGGTAAATAGCAGACTACAAGGAAGTATCATCCATCATCATCCTCTGTCATTAGTCATAAATGAAAATCAGCAAATACCCCGCATTCCCAAAGCAATGCCTTAAATCAGCCCACCAAGTTTCGAAACCTAGATTCAAAAACCACAAGGGAATGACATGTCTAGAAGACAGTGAAACCCTCACTGGGCTCTATGTACTCCTCACCACCGGCCTCGTGCTTCGGCTTGGAAACAGGGTCAAAGTATGGGTGCTCACCGATGCCGACGCAGCGTTGACTGGTGCGGAGACGGTTGTTGTCATAGTCATAGGGGGCAGCGTGGTAGGTAGAGCGGTTGTCCTAGATAGCTGTGTAACCCCCTCATTAAACGAACCTGTATTGAGTGAAGAGGGAGCCAGTTCGTGTTCGTGCTCGTCTACTACACTTCGACCGATAGAAAGGTAGTCTTCTTTACTAGGCTGATTCTTTGGTGACGCTCCGGGCTAGCGCAGAGGTGGACTTTGAGGGCGAGCGGAATCGGATGTGGCCCAACGTGTAGAAAAGCCTTCTATATCGATGCGGTCGTGCAACAGTTCGCTCGAGAATTGCGAGGGGAGACTATTAGAGCGTATGATATGGAATGTTGAAACTTCTTGTTCCGCAAACTGCGTGCGCGGAGATATGTCGAGGAAGTCATCGATATCGTGCTATTTATAGAGACTGGAAGGGGCCCGAGTTGTTAAATTGATAGCAATTAGTTTTTTTGTATTAAAGAATATAACAAGTAGATATATTGTATATATTGTATATAAAGATAAAATAAGGGAATAGTTACAAGATATATATATACTCGAAATATATACTAAACAGGCCTCTGGTGCACCTCTGGCGGAGGTCCGTCGTGTCTTACACAAGTATAAAATAGCTGGAAGGAGGATTTTGGAAGGGATATCAGTTAGCTTCCTTTACTTGTTGAAAGAGTACTACTACTTGAATATCAATTAAATTATCCTGCTTGTAGCTGCGTCGCACCCTGCTATTTGGGCTTCTCACATATATAGTTGTCAAGTATTGATAGATCAAAGCTGACCACGAAGTTATATATCGGCCTTCTAGAGCACAAACAGTTGTAGTAAGATTATAATAGATTAAGTATCAGGGTAAATTGAGAAATTTGCTTACTAAATTTTCGTTGACGTTTGTAGATGGGGCGTTTAGAATGCCTACTGAGAGAGTATTTTCGAGGCGGGAGGTTCAAAATACGCATGAGTTAATAGAGAGCAGTGCGTTGAAAGGGAATTTTGTTTGTTTCTGTTGATTAAAGAGATACATATGTTATTAGTATCTGCAAAGGAATCACATAGCTGTTGCAAATCTAGAGGTTTTTAGTATATTACTAAGCAACTATTATTTCTGGATATTGCGAGAAAATATATGTATCTTCAGGCTTCCCATTTTTCTTGGTTCAATTAATGATAAATTTTCACAGAGCAACTTAAAGAGATAGAGTAGTAATTGCCATTGCTTGGAGTCTATTGTTGTATTGATTCGGTGACCGCTCAATTAAATGACTCAAATGCTACAGGCGCAGCGATTGATTCACTACAGTAGCGGAACAAAAGTACCGTGATTCCCGTGCCATAGCGGCACAGGCGGATATCATCTGTTTGAGCATCAACTTACTATCCTACATTAATGGCCTTCTAAAATGGATCATCCTACATACTTCCCCTGTGGCAACTAGCACACACTTTGGACTGCTGTCTACTTTATCTTATAAATGCTCGAGGTCACCCGCCTCTACTCCTATACTTTTACTCTTTTATATTATAAAATAGAAGAAAGCAAGAGATAATAAACGGTAGTTTGATAATATTATAATAGAAATCCATAGTGTCTAGCTAAGTCTAGATAATGTTAGTCCGTGAGTTCTTTTCGGTCTATGGGGTATTTTAACTTCCTACATCTCTGGATGAGAAGGTTATAGCTAAGCACCCTACTACTGCTGCTATCCTATGACAGCCTCTAGCTCTGGCACTGTGAGAACAATTCTCTTCTACCGTTTTAAATAGGTGCTATAAGATGAAGGAGATTTCTTTCCCATTATACCTACCTCCTCCGATAGAGGTCAGGGTTCAAGAAATAAGAAAATATAAAACGTAGTACTATACGATCTTGCGAGTACGGGTTGGGTTTCCATCTACCTTTACTGTCAGGTATACTAATCTCGTTAAGTTGTATAATTATCACACTCAGTATATCTAGTCGATATCGAGGCACTTTGCGTCACGATCAGCTAAAACCCACGTTTACCTAGGCAATCGAGTATCACTGAATTCTTTAATATAATTTAGGCCTTTCGCCAGTGAAATAATAGTATTATCATTCGATAAACTAATCGCTGAGGAAAGAAAGAAAGAGCTTGAATTTGGGTGATGATGACCCTCCACCAGGATAGAATATACAGCGTGACACAGGCTACTCCTATGCTAAACCCTTACACTTTGCAACGTTATACTTACTCACACCCCGGGGGTAAAGACCCCATGCATTTACAAAAAATATATGCCTTTGCTCTAAGTCTAAGTCTGCTGCACTGTGAACACTTTTCACTCTGGTATATATATTCTTTTTTAAAAAAGCCTGCTGCTTGGCCATTTTGCGTGGTTGTAGAACCCATCAAATCATAAGCGTCAGGTGGGGTGATATTTCAGCTGCCTAGTGGGTGCTGCTCAGTGGCTTCACGGGTTTCAAATGCTTAGTAAATCCGAAGAAGTTTATAAAGCACTTCGTTCCCAATTCGTCAATCTTGTCTCACTGCCAGCTATCTGCCCGGCAAGAGCCATACGCCAACATGCATCGACACCTGCAAGATGTATATTTAGGCACACATGATTCTTCGTTCCGCTGAATTATTCATATATGATTGCCTTGGAAGATACACTATTTTCGCTCATTGAAGTCCTGGGGCTTCACCCATAAGTTATTAGCAGCACCCCTCTAACCAATTACTCTAGCAATTCGGCGATTCCATTTGTTCCTTATACATGGCTTCCTTTTGAGGTGCCAGCAAAGGAGATATCAGAGTAAACCTTTCCCGTTGTAGAATGACTTCAGATTCACACAGCATCGCACAAGTGCGAAGAAAACCTGTTCCACAATGGCATCAGGACACGCAAACAATCCAAAAGAGAAGTAGAGATGGTATATCGAGCATACCAATTTCTCCAACGCAACTTCAACCTGTCAGTTTTCAATGCAGATCAGTACCTCCAACATCTGCTGTCCAATATCCCATCCAAGCACCGCTACCAGCGCCTATTGGTACAGAGTCTTTCCAGTCGACGGTGTTTAGTAACCCGAGTTACAGCTACAACACAGAAACCTCTCATACCAGATTGCTTGAAACTCCCAATACCACCAATACTCCTACCTTTCTGCCACCTCCTGCCACGTACAGTCCTTTGCCAATAGCTTCCAGCTCGTCGCCTAGCTGGTGGAATCCAGTCTGGATGATGTACATTCTCTTTGCGCTCGGTGTTGTTGGAGCCATATCGCACCATGCCTTCTATACCTCTGTTGCTGGGTCGGAATCCAATAATCAACTCCACATGCTCCGATACGGCGCGGCCCTTGCCTATCTCACCAAGTCATCACTCGTGGCTTCTATTATTATTGCATTTAGGCAGCGGATCTGGGCGACATTTCGTCAGAAGCTACTTTCGATGAATGCAGTTGACAGCCTCTTCGCAGTCATGGAAGATTTGAGTGCGGTATTTAACCTAGAGGTGTTTCAACACGCGACAGTTGCAGTATTTTTGGCTATAATAGTCTGGTGAGTTCTGCGCCTTTGCCAGTAAGAAGATATGTGACCTAGTTTTCCTCCACTTGATATCGTCGTGTCGAATCACATAGCCCAGCCCTCAATATCTTAAGCAATTCCCTTGGAACTATCCTTGTTCTCAACGGTAGTTAAAATAGCGAGAAAAACCTTGACGGGTTAAATTATCAAAACCCTAAAATTAACCTCGCTGACTTGGATCATAGGCTTGCCCCACTTACTGTTATCCTCACTCCTGCTACTCTAACCGTAGAGCCGTCTATTTTGATGAATGTAACGACTTGCTCATCTATTCGGACTCTGAACTTCATCCCTGAAACTATCAATGATTGGCGTAAACCAAAGAAAATTGAGGGACTTTACGAGTTGTCTCTGTCATTCTGGAATACTACAAGCACAAATGTTAGTGATTCCAACTTCTTTGACTACTATACTGGACCAAGTCAGCCAATCCAGCAGGTGGCCACCTTGAGCGCCTACCTTCAGAGAACGGTCGTGCGAGAAAATGCTTCTCTCGATATCTGTGGTGCGGGTTGGAATTGCAGCTTTAGCATCTCGTTCACTGGGCCGGGGTACAAATGTTCAAATCGGGCAACAGGGGTTGGCTCGAGTGCTGAAGGCCCTGCTGCATTGGGTAAGTAAATTTTCACGTTCCAGTTATGGTTTTTACACAGCTAGGAGCTGAGAGTCAAATTTTCCTTTACAGCAAACCTACCCCAAAGGCCAAAGTTTGCTTTGACTAATAATTTTATTACGCTCCCTATCCCTATTCGGCGAGAGGTAGTTGATTCTAACTTAACATAGGCGCACCCTTTAATACGAGCCAGCTAATTCCTGAGGGTAATTTTAGCTATTTCGCACTTACGAACCTTGGTGACTACGCCACATCTCAAGTTCCGAGTGGCGACGCTGGCATACCCCTCAACCCACCCCCGTACCCGCCACATCTAGGCGCTTTCCGAACAGAGCCTATTTTGTGGCTTGGCCACTCTATTCTCCGGGATGTTAAAAAACCCCTACCTTCCAATTCTTCTGATCCAAGTTGGCCCTCTGCATTTGAACCTAGAATCTTCTCTTGCGAGCACTATGAAACGCACTACACGGTACTCTTCGACTACAGCTCCGGAATTCAGAGTACGAGCGTCACGAATCGCACTTTTCTCTTCCCTATTGTCAATACAACTTTAACCCCAAGTTGGAATGCGGAGGACGGCACAGAAGACAACACAACAGCGACGCCAGAAGAAAACTATATCTACCCGACAGATATAGCCAAGTATCGTCTTACGGCAGCGTACCACTCTCTCGGCGCCATGCTCCGACAATTTATAAACGGTACCATCGACTTCCAGGATCCAGGAGCACCTATTACAAAGACAGAGGCAACAAAGACACGGCTGGTTGATCCTCGTTATTATCTTGCTGTCCCAGATTTGATGGAGCAGGTGCAATCATTCTACGAAGATATTATCCTATCATTATTTTCTAATCCGCAATTCCTTGTTGTCACGTGGGCGTCCAATTCCTCCAAACCGAGCGGTACACTATCCAATGATATAGAAACAGTATACTATTGTACTAAATCTCGTATGCTCAATCGTTTCGTTTACCACGCACGCGATTTATGGCTTGTATATGGAATTATGATCTTGTTAGCTGGTCTAGCTGTCGCGGTTGGGGCGGCGGCTATATCACAAAATGCAGGGAAGTTGAGAAATACTCGGTTTTCGAGTATTGTTGCAACGACAAGAGGACCTGGTCTAGATCAGTTAATGTGGGGGAGAGTAAGCGCCTGGGGAGAAGCCCCGAGCAGTATGAGAAGGTTGAGGTTAGGGTATGGGCTTGTTGGCTATAAGAACAGCTCCCTTGATAGTGCGAGTGAGTCGCGGATAGAGTGTTATGGATTTGGAGTTGAAGGTGAGGTAAAACAAGGTATTATAAATATATAAACAGCGCAGGGCTCTAGATTTGAATAAAGAACTAGACTACTAACTATTATATTAGCTAATATAAATAAAAACTATAAATTATAAATTTAGTTATTTATTTCTATTAGTAAAATTAAAAAATAAAAATTTTCTTTTATCTTTTAAAAAAATATAAGTTTATTTATTATTTATATTATTTTAATTTTTATAATTATAATTTTATTTATATAAATATATAGATTTTAAAAAGAATTATTATAATATTATTAATTTATATATTTTATATATAATTTTGATTTATAAATTATATAAATAAATTATATTATATATTTTTAAAAAAACTAATAATTATAAAAAATTCTAAATTTCTTTTTATCTTTTTTTAGTAATAAATTAATATATTATTAATAATATTAAAAGTTTTTATTTATTAAATATTTTTTAATTATAATTTATTTATTATATTATATTTATTAAAATATTAATTTTATATAATCTTTAATATATTCTAAAGTCTATTTTAAATTATTTAAAATAATAATTAATTAATAGAAATATTAAAAAATAATTAATAATATTATATTAAAAAGATTAAAAAATATAAATAAAATAAAACTATTATTATTTTAGAAATTATAAAGAGTTTTCTAGTTCTAGAAGAGATATTAAAGAAAGTCAAAAAAATATATAAATATATTCGAATAACTAATATAGAATTAATAAAAAGAAAAAAGAATATTCTTTTAAATATTTAGAGAAATATTATTTAAATCAAGATTACTTTTTCTAATATAAATAAATTAATTTATATTCAAGTAATAATATATTAAAAAATTAAAAAATATATATTAATAACTTATTTAATAACTTTTTTATATTAATAATAAAAAATAATAATAATTATAAAAAAGAATAAAATTTTTAATTAAAAATAATATAATAAAAAAAACTAATTAAATTTATTAATAAATATTATAATAAAACTTTTATAATAATATATTAATTATAAAATAAAAATAATTTAATTATAATTATTATAATAAAAGTTAAATATTTAATTAAATTTTAATTAATAATATTTTAAATTTTTTTAAAAAAATAAAAGTTAAATTATAAAAATATATAATTTTAATATATAAAATTAATATAAAATAAAATATTAATATTAAGAATATTAATTTTATATAATCTTTAATATATCTTGAAATTTATTTTAAATTATTTAGAATAGACTATAATTCTATTCTTAGAATATTTATAAATAATAGCTAGCTAATAAGAATATTAGAGAGTAACTAATAATATTATATTAAGAAAACTAAAGAATATAAACAAAACAAAATTATTATTATTCTAGAAATTATAGAGAGCTTTCTAGTCTTAGAGAAGATATCAAAGAGAGTCAAAGATATATAAAAATATATTCGAATAACTAGTATAAGACTAATAAAAAAAGAAAAAGATATTCTTCTAAATATTTAAAGAGATATTATCTAGATCAAGACTACTCTCTCTAATATAAACAAACTAATCTATACTCAAATAATAATATATTAATAAATTATAAAATATATAATAATAATTTATTTAATAACTTTTTTATATTAATAATAAAAAGAGATAATAATTATAGAAAAGAATAAAATCTTTAATTAAAAATAATATAATAAAAAGAAACTTATAAAATTTATTAATAAATATTATAATAAAGTCTTTGTAATAATATATTAATTATTAAATAATAATATTCTAGTTATAATTATTATTATAAAAACTAGATATTAGATTAAATATTAATTAATAATATTTTAAACTTTTCAAAAGAAAATAAAAGTTAAATTATAAGAATATATAATTCTAGTATATAAAATTAGAATATCTCAAATAAATATACAAAAACTAAAAAAAGTTATTCAAAGATTATATAATTAAAATTTAGATCTAGAAAAATAAATTAATATTTTATATATAATCTAGACTAATATCACGATTTTATATATTATATAACAAATATAGTCTAGGTCTAAGGCTTGATATAATAATATATAGAGAATCTAGAATAGTCAATATAGTAGTCACGTGACTAGTATTATATAACAGGATTATTTGGATTATAATAATTATAGACAATCTATAATTATCTCGATTATAATAATTATTATAATCTAGAAGTAAAAAGATTTTATATAAGTCTAGTTAGTTTTCTTAGATAAAAGCTTTATATTTAACTTAAATAAATATTCTAAATATAAGTTTATTCTCTATACTTTGTAACAAGATTACTTTCAAGTAATTAAACTCTAGTAACTAATAATACTTTAATATTAATATTAATTTAATAATCTTATACTTATATAAATACTAACAAGAAAGTAGAATTATTATACTTTGAGTATTTTATCTTGAAATTAGTTATTATATTTATTTTAATAGAATTATCTCAATAATCTAACTTGATTATTAGTCTAGTATCTAGTAATATAGAAAGAGTTCTAGCTCTAGCTTAGACTATTATATTAATTATAGCTTAATTTTTATTATCTTTATTATTAATAATACTTTA
>JAJTIW010000073.1:0-19142 GCA_021365295.1 Tricladium varicosporioides | reverse complement strand
TAGGAATAGATATTGATTATAATCTAGATAAACAAGTATTAAAGTTATCACAAGAGAAATATATAGATAAATTAATAAAGAAGTTCAATTTACAGGACTCTCTACCTATATATATTCCTCTAGATCCTAAAATTAAATTAGAATCGGGTCAGGATTCTAATATAAAAGCTTCTAAGGAAGATATTAAGTTATATCAGAGCTTAATAGGATCTTTATTATATATAACACTTGGTACTAGGCCTGATATAGCCTATAGTACTATTAAATTATCTAGATTTTGTTCTAATCCTAGTAAGGAACATATAAATTTAGCTTTAAGAATAATTAGATATTTAAAAACAACTAAAAATCTAGTTATAACTTATAAAGGATTTCCTAGTACTATTTGTGGCTATTGTGATTCTGATTATGCCGGAGATATAGAGACTGCTAAGTCTACTTTAGGCTATATATTCTATATAGCAGGTGGCCCTATATCGTGGAAATCTAAATTACAAAGTATAATAGCCCAAAGTACAACAGAAGCTGAATTTATAGCTATAAATGCTGCTTCTAAAGAAGCTATTTATTTAAAATCCTTACTAGAAGAACTTGGTTTTTATAACCAAAAACAATTCCCTTTATATACAGATAATAACGGAGCTTTATTATTATCTAGAAATCCAAAGTTTCACGAGCGAACTAAACATATAGCTGTGAAATATTATTATATAAGGGATTTAATAGAAAAAGGAATTATAAATTTATTATATATCTCTACTAAAGAGCAAAAAGCAGACGGTCTAACTAAGGCTTTAGATAAGATTAAATTTAATCTATTTATAGATCATTTAAGCCTTAAAAGTAGAGAATATTAATTCCTTTATATTAAAGTACTGATTAAGGGAGAGTGTTAAATATTAACTATTTAAGACTAGTACAGGGTAGCTGACATGTGATAGCTTCTAGCAGGTACAGGGTAACCTGCAGGTAATGTCAGACTAGCTATTCTAGTTAATTAGTTAATATTATATAATCAGTACTTTGATACTTATTATAGTCACATGACTATACTAGTCTATATTCGGTTAGCCTATTATAAATTGTAAGACGGGCTAATATTAGGCCGATCGATCGATCGATCGATCTTTTTATATTTTTGTTACTTTATTATTATTCTACAAAAACAAGATTAATAATACTTTAACTTTAAAGTTAATTATTATTTAATAATTATAATATAATATTAAGGCAGCTATAAGGCACTTAACATGTGAATAGTTCGGAATAATAAGGAGATATCTTTTTCCGAAATAATAATTTGTCTATAAGTAAAGGGAAAGGGTAGCTTTCCCAGAAGAACTTTTTTCTTCAAGGACTTATAATAAAATAATCTTTTATAATAAATCAACTTAATAAAGTCACGATCACGTGCCCTCCAACAAAGGCTATAGTCGCAGAGGCTAGAGCAGTGATAGCTAGTCAAAAAGCTAATAAAGTACTAGAAAAAGATAGAATATCTCTCTATTTTTTAAAGGCTATAGGGACTTTCTTTGTAAAAGCGATTACTTTGCTGATAATAGGTTACTAAAAGGCTAGCTACTACCCGGCGAGATTCAAGGACGCTCTAATATTTACGCTCAAGAAGTTAGACAAGCTAGTATATAACGAGATAGAATCCTAGAGACTAATAGTATTTCTAAGTATAATAGAAAAGATTATCGAAAAGATTATAGCTACAAGAATATAGAATTTAACAGAAGCCCGTCGGCTATTGCTAGATACTCAGATAGGGGCCCGCAAGTATAGGTTAACTGAGTTAGCCTTAGAACTCTTTACAGAATAGATTTATATAGTCTAAAGATTAGGAAAATATATAGCTATACTTCTCTTACTAGATATCTCAGGAGCTTTTGATATAGTTAACCCTCTATATCTACTTGACGTCCTTCGACAGAAGGGTCTACCTTTCTGGCTAGTAAGATAGGTCAAAGCCTTTCTATTAGACTATATTATATCTCTATTAATCCAAGAATATATTATAGATATTTGGCGAATCTCCGGCGGAGCGCCACAAGGCTCTCTTTTATCTTTTATTTTCTTTCTCTTTTATAATATAGAGCTCCTAGAAATCTATAACGATCCCCAGAAACAGGTTACTAGAATAGGCTTTATAGATAACTTATATATTCTAGTATATAGCAAGACAACTACTAATAACTACTAGAGAATAAAAGAAATTTATAGCAAATATCTCGATTAAACAAAAAGATTTGGAATATACTTTGTTTTACAGAAATATAAACTTATTTACTTTACTTGCTAGTAGAAAGCTTTCGACCTAATAGCTATAATTATATTAGAAGAAATTATATAATATTTAAAACAAGAGGTTCGAGTTCTAGGGGTCTAAGTAGATTTAAAACTTAAGTAGATAGCTTATATAAAAGTAATCTAAAGGAAAATACTAGTATATTATTATACCCTGTCTAGTGTCTTAGAATTAATATAGAGAGTAGTATTCAGAATAGCTAGACAAGTCTATACTTTAGTTATATAGGCTACTCTAGTATACAAAGCTAGGATTTAGTATATTTCTAGTGAATAGTTGGTTATATTTAAGGGAATAATCTCTAAACTCTTATAACTCCAAAACAAAGGTCTATAAACTCTAGTAGGTATATACAGGGCTATTTCTATATAGTAGATCGAGACAGAAATACTAATTTCGCTAATAAATATATACCTTGATAATCTAGTAGCAAAATATAGAGAATAGGCAAAGTATAACGCCGGTATATTACTAGTAATTAGCAAGGCCTATATTATAATCCAGAAACAACTCCGGAAAAAAAAAAGAGGCTAACTAAGACCCCTACTGTTATCGATACTCCAGGAGACAAATACAGAATAGTCACATAGATAGAAAAGCAAAGCAGAGGTACTACTTCTAGACGCAAGCTCTCTCTCACTAGGCAAGCCAAGAAAGGGAGAAAACCTAGAGAAAATACAATATATACTCGCCCACTAGAAAACAGTCACAGACGAATACAAGAACACTACATTTTCAGGTATACAACTCTGCCTAGACTCTCAAGTCCTATATCTCCATGACAACCTCCGCAAAGCGGAGAGTACTCTACTTATTTATCTCCGCACGGGATACGCCGGCTTTGCGGCGACACTCTACTGGCTGAGAGTCCCAGGCTACGAATCGAGTTTATATACATGCGAGAGAGGGCAGGAGATAGTTCGCCACGTCCTAATATACTGCTCACTAGAAGACGAACATAGACGCCGACTAACCGCCAGCAACACACTAGACACTAACCTCCTCCTTAACACAGGCCAGAAGGCTAGACAAATATACAAATGGATTATATAGACAGGTAGACTGCGATAATTTGACCTCGCAGGCGCTCTCCTCTACAGCTAGAAAGCCTCTAGCAGGTAGAATCTTCTTGGTACCGCTGGCGGCGCGTTGACTTATCGCCGGAGAAAAGACAAAAAGAACTTAGGTTTTTTCCTAGTTACTAGTTTCCTGAGAATATATAATATAGCTTGCCCGCATAGCTTACGAGCCGAAACGGTATATGAGACAAATAATAAAATAATAAAAAATAATAAGCTTATTAAAAAGTAAATTTTAATATAAAATAATCTAGTTATTTTTATAGAATAATTATTAAAATAATAAATATAACAAAATTAATAAAAATATTAGTAGAGAACTATTTAATTAATTCTTTGTCGATTCACTAGTAATATAAAGCAAATCACGTATCGTACGTGACGTACTGTTTATATTTGTTGGTTGAATCGTTGTTGTTTTGTGTTGTAGAAGGAGCAGAAGCTTGAATACCCCTCCATGGCTCCCGCTACACTAACCTAATCAGGACTAGTTACATTATATAATAAGTCATGTGACTATAGCTAATTATTTGTACCAACACTGGAGCCTCTCTAGAAAATCGTAGAAGGGCCCAAAAACGCAGTTTCCCTTCAATCGCATGTTAATTTCCTAATCAGGCTTAGTGCGATTTCATTCCTTAGTAACTACTTCACGTTCTACCTATTCCCTTTCCTCCAACTGGACCTTATTTGTGTCAATCAGGGCTTTCAGGGCTCCTGATGACCTTGATTTGGTTATAGAATCAGCTGGATTAGTGCTGCCGTCGATCTATTTGACCTCGGCGATCTCACGCCTCTTATATATCTGTCGGAGGCATATTACATCGATCATAAGGCGCTTCTCCTGTGTAGTTCCCAACTTAACCAGGCATTCGTATAATGACCTTGAATCCGTATAGATAATTAATAGAAGCTTGATCTGTAGAATCATTTCAATAGTCGCTTTGATTGATGTACTTATATTGAATCCGTGTACTATTCTGTACAGTTCTGAGGCTAGAACGCTTCTAGTAACTCTCTTGCATTTGATAGATGACCAGTGCAATATATTGGCATTATTGCTGCTGTCTGCAAGGACTAGAATATAGCCGATTTGAGAGGAAAGATCCTTGTTATTAGCGAATAAGGCGTCTGTAAAGACAATAAGTCGTAGTAAGCGCTTATCGAGCTTCACAAAGCGTAGTCCTCTGGAACTACTCTGTAGTTGCTATTGAAGTCGTTTATTAAGTGATTTAATGTCTCCTTCAGTTATATCGATAGCTTGGGCAGCAACTGATAGATCGTACGTGGCTTCAGGTTGGCAGACAGAGGCGATATATACCCCGCGAGCTCGCTGGGCTATATATTACTCTTTTATTGAAAGTCCCTTGTGTGTAATTCCGCGGCTACTTGTGGAATCGACGATTTTGTTATTATTGACTAGCTTAAGGTTAGTATACTAGCGTTCCTGGGTAAGCATTATACTTCCGTTGTCTTGTAATTGTATAACGTATCTATTAAACTTGAGGTCGTGATTAATTGATAGTTGCTCGCGAGCCTTGGCTAGGAAATTAGCTTTTTCTAGTTGAGCCTGTTCTGTTTGAATAAAGTCGCTGTTTCCAAGGATTAAGGTGTCGTCGGTTTGTATTCCGACAACACCAAAGGGGTTAGTAGCGTACAGAAGGCAGGGGTCGTACGTGGACTGGCTCATTGATAGCTCTTGAATATAATAGCTGTAGTAGGTTTTGAACTAGTGGTTGCTAGCTTCTAATACGTCGTATAGTAGTTTTACGACTTGTAGAATTGAACCTTTTTCAAGTCCAAGTGCCTGTGTGAGTTCTACAGGTAGTCGTACGTAGAAATCGCGATTTAGAAGGGTTCTAGATTGTACGTAGGCTTGTGAAATGTCTCGTAGGTTAAGGGTGGCGCCGTGCGAGGCTATTATTGGAGCGATCTCAAGTATAATTCGCTGACTCACTCGTTGAATAGTTGGCGATTGAGTTAGTATAATAGACTTCTTGTTGTTGTTATATATCTGTACAACTAGTCTTGATTTCTCAAAAGCCTTATCGGTGCTTATATTCTTGACTTCATCAACGAAGCGGGTATTAAAAATGTGTACTCCCTTGGGAATTTGATCGACAGATTCAAAAACGTCTTTTTCAAGGAGTCTTATGACCTCCTTATGTCTGGAGGCCTTGAATTAGGTTCTATCCTGCAGTGGGTACTCTTCTTGCAGGAACATAGTAATATTAGCTATATTTGTAGCGACAGGATATTTACGGGGTCGATCTAAGCGTCGCTTGACGACTTCGGGCTCTTGTAGGCTATTTGAGACGACAGGAACATTTCAACTATCTATTCGAAGATTCTAAACTACAGAAAGAAGAAGTTATAATACAAGACGCGGTATACTTGTAACTGTACCCCTGTGGGCCCAAGCTTTTAGGGTCTTGGTATACGCTAAGCCTGTATAAGCCTCCAGGTACGCACAACTGTCTCATTACCCCCCCCCTCGAAAAGACCTGGCCTCCAGTGTCTAGACAAAAAGAAACAAAAACAACTCCTAATCCTTCTCCTAATTCTAGCTATACTCCTAGTCGCTTTCGTCAGACTTATATAGCCAAGTAACAAGCTTCTTTTCAATAGGAGAAGCAAAACACTCTTGTACCTAGTGTATAGAGTCGCTACAACGAATATACTTGCCTTGATTCCTCCAGCGCTCACGTTGTTATAAAGAAGCGGATTATATCCCTGCTAGTACTAGATTGCGAGCGCGAGTATTAGTCTAAGCAGATATTGCGGGCTTCTTTCGGGGAGGGTCTGATTTTCTAGCTATAAGATTATTGAGCGAAATCTCGTTTATATCTATTAAGTCAGGCTAGATACTAGAACGTTATAGGATTAACTGAGATTGGAATAAGCTTTGCTAGGGGCCTATAGAACGCGACGAGAGTTGTTAGACAATATATAAATAGTCGCTATATATTGTTAGGAGAGAGAGTTGCTGAGCGAGCCGATTACAAAGAGTAGAACTAAGACTACTTCAGAAGGCTATAATTTTGTTTGAGTCTAGCTAACCCTGTCCACGCGCTTTATATAGAAGGCGCTCAAAGCGAGAGATATAAGTTGATAGACTGTCTGAGCCTTGTTTACAAGTCAGGAGCTTGTCTTTTACTTCTTATACTTTATTAAAGTTGTTATAAACCTTCGCGAGCTAATTAAGGATTGTCTAATAGCTCTAGGACTTAGTTTCCTTGGTATAGGCGAGCTGAGGGAGGACTATAGCTTATACTAAGGACTCGAGGTTTAGAAAGATATAGTAAAATTGAGTAATTAAGTTATTAATTGTGTTGTTATCTATCAAGAGTTTAGCTTCTATAGACAAGAGCTATATATCAAAGTGTTATACGGAGCTATTGAACTTGTTAGGGTCTAGAAGGACGGCTTTTGGATATATTATAGAATATTCGGAGAGCGCTATTATTACTCGCTAAAGCTCAAGAATCTAGATATATAGTGTCGCAGGAGTAATATTTGTAGGAGAGGTTATTATAATAAAAGGGTTTTGTCGGCCTGGCCAGGGAAAAGAATATTCGTAGAATCGAGGGAATCTTCTCAAAGAGTAGTTAATTCAGGGGTAATAAAAAATAGGAGCAATATTGAGTATATATATATATATATATATACTTAGTGTTATAACTAGCCTTTGTAATACGTGATATTATCGCACGTGGCTACTAACTAATTCGGAACTAGCTCGGAACTGATTTGGTCTTGTATATAAACCCCTTAATTAGTAGATTAGTTCTGTAGTTTTTGAATTCTAAGTAATTATTCGACCAAGTCAAGATATCGTTACATTATTCAAAAACTCCTCTAGGGGCGTCTAGAGTATCTGCTGCTGCTGCTGCTGCTGTCTTTCTGCTGCTGTCGATTGAACTGAGTCGTTGACTACAGTTATCGAAAACACTATCTATTCCCTCAACTACGCCCTCCTACCTAGTCTGAGACTACTCCGAATCAACCCCGAACCTGATTCTTTTTCTTTTTTAATTCAATTCTACTCGTTAGCGATAGAAATCCAATCCCAATTACAAGCGTTACGCCAGCAATTCGCCGACGAGCTCGCGCGTCGAGATAGCCAAATTGATGCTCTTTCTTCTACTATTACCAACCTTCAAGGCACTATTACTGCCCTCTGTAACAGCCCTGTTACGCCTACGAGACGACCAAAGCGACAGCTTCCTGACCCTCCTAAATTCGACGGCACCCAGCTATACTATGATACCTGGCTGGCACAGCTACAGCTCGTTCTAGCTATAGATGGCGACGCAATTAGGGATGCTCAAGCTCAATTCGCCTTTGTTTACCTCCGACTCGAATCCTCCCCGGCTGCGCTTTGCCTCGAGCTTCTCAAACACGCTAACCTCACGAATAAGTTCGACTATCGTCTTATTATCGATTAGTTAAATAGGTATAATGGCGTAGAGAATAAGGTTCAACGAGCTAAAACGAAGCTCTATAAGCTGGCACAATTAGGCTCCTTTTACAGCTTTTTAGTATTGTTTGAGGTGACCTTAGGTGAAACTGGAGGATAGAAATGGGATAACGAACGGAAAATTAATACTCTATGGCCCTGTTTATCAGACTACTTGAAATGTAAGTTACAGGAGCATAATATCGCCGGTACTACACCGACGAAATACCTCGATTTTGTGTCTCTCTGCAAACGCTACGCTTCATAGTCCCCTGCAATAGCTCCTGTTTTCAATTCCGACTCGGCTCCGAATCGACCCCGACAGCTCTATGATCATAAGACAGATAAGATGGACTTGTCTACTGTTAATATTATAGGAGTAATCGATTCAGCTCAGTCTTATCGTCGTTCTAGCTCTAGTTCTGGCTCTGATATATCTACTGATCGCTCTCGCTACTATCGATATAGAGCGATTAATCACTACGTTTCTGTCTATCCTGTATAACCCCGCTCTGACTATGTTACCCCTCCGAAACAGGCCAGTATCGCCCACAAATAGACAGGGAAACGGATCCTATATAACTTTGATCAGTTAGAAAGGAAAGAGCTAGAAGGGGAAATTAACTTGCTTGGATTATCGATAGTATTAGACGCAATATACGACTATCGACTAAACAACAAATACAACTCTAACGCCGACGCTGACTCAGAGACCCTAATTCGTAACTAATCTGTTACTGGTCCGTAACTGCTCTAATATTAGTAACTAGTTGATCTAGGTTTAGTGACTTGGCGCTCGAGACGAGCTTTTCTTCTTTTCAGGGGGTAATATTACGACTAGCCTTTGTAACATGTAATATTATTGCACGTAACTACTAACTGATTCGGAACTAGCTCGGAACCGATTTGGTCTTGTATATAAACCCCTTAATTAGTAGATTAGTTCTATAGTTTTTGAATTCTAAGTAATTATTCGACTAAGTCAAGATGTCGTTACACTCAATAATATATACTAAGGAGTTTAGAATAATAAGACAACAAAAATATTTCAACTATTTATTCGAAGATTCTAAACTATAGAAAGAAGAAGTTATAATACAAGATATAATATATTTGTAACTATATCTTTGTGGGCCCAAGCTTTTAGGGTCTTAGTATATACTAAGCCTATATAAGTCTCTAGGTATATACAACTGTCTCAACTATAAATTAAAAGTAAATATTATTTTTTTATAAATATTTTAGCTTTATTATAAATTAAATATAACTTGCCTATTTTCTTATATTAATATATATCTTTATTATTTGACTAATAATTATAGATTATTCTTATATTATATTAATTATTTTGCTTAATATCTATAATTACTTAAAACTAAATAGTTACTAAGATCTCTTAAATTACTAGAATTAGATCTCTGTTTTTTGACTTCTTGAGAATAATAAATTATTTATACTTTTTATTTTTTTTATATTCTAGCTTTCGACTAAGAGTATTAACTCGAGAATTATTAATATCTTTAATATATTTGATTATAATATTATAATAAGCAAGTTCTTGAGTTTATTTAGTTATCTAATAATTTAATTCTTTAGTTATTATAAATTCTAGTAAATTCTTATAATTTATTTATATTTTTATAAGTTTTAATATTTTCTAGAAATAATTTTTCTAATAATAAAATACTTTAATAATCGCAAGAAGCTCTTTCTAATAAATATTATAATTTTATTTAGTTAATAATATTTTCTTTAAAAAATAGATTATAAAATATAGCTTATTATTTTTTTTTATTTATAAATATATTATTTTAATTATTATATTAGAGATATTTATTTTTATTATATTATTGACCTTGTAACAAGTAATTATATTATATATATAATATATAAATATAAAATCAGAGAATAATTATAAAAGGAATATATATTACTTGAAATATATTCTAAATAGATCTTTGGTAAACTTCTAACAAAGGTCTATTATATTTTATATAAATATAAGAATAGCTAAGAAAAGATTTAAAAAAAAATATTAATTAGTTTTTCTTGGTTTACTAAAGAATATTATTACTTGAATATTAATTGAATTATTTTATTTATAGTTATATTATACTTTATTATTTGAGTTTTTTATATTCTAATTAATTCTATTATAAAAGGTAATTTATATAAATTATTTAATAAATATTATTATAATATTTATTACTCGAGCTAACTCTCTTGCTATAGATAACTAGATATAGAGACAAAGGGAAGTCAATAATATTAATATAAAGTTAAAAACTCTAGAATCAAGTTAGACTAGTTTAACTTTAGATAAAAAACTTCTAATAATTAACTTTTGTATTCAAGAGCTAAAACAAGATATTAGGGCAAGGGCAGAGCTAGTTAAAGCTATAAATTGAATTAAATAACTCGAGAAAATAGCTATCTTAGATATTATTCTTTTACAAAGTAAATATTTAGTAGCTATATATTATTATACTCTCAAAACAAGGGAATTACTAATATATAAAGAAAAAAATATCAAAGAAACTTAGAATTTCTTTTATTAGACAAAATTAAAGTAAAGAGAAGATAGTAATATAATATAGACTATTAATATAATAAAGGTTATATATTATATATCCTGTTTCGAAAAGATTATATAAGATATATAAAAAAAAAAAGAAAGAATAGTAGAAATCGATATAATAGAATAAAAGGACTTTGTTAAATTTATAAAGAATATAATCTCTGACCTAGAGAACCGAAATCTTGATATAATCAACAAATATACAAAGACTATATAACGACTAGACCAAAGTATATAAGGGTTCCTCTCTTATTTAGATAATATCAAGAATAAGCTAGAGTATATAGAAGAAAGATATAGTAGAGATTATTTATTCGCAAAGTTAAAGCCAGAGATATATATAAAGATTAATTATCAAGAAAATATTCTAATTAATAGAGATTATCTTATTACTTAGACAATATATATTAAGAATTATTTTTCTATAAATAATCGCGAAATAACTCAAGTAAACAGGCCGAATAAATAACAACAGCGAGACGACAATAAAAATAAAAGAAAAGAGAGAGAAAGAAGTCTTTCGCCTTTGGAGGACACGAAGTATAGGTAATATAACGAGATAGCGACAATATCTAATAATATATTTTTTTAACGAAGACAAGACAGGGAATTAGTAGTATACTTCAAGTATAATAAAACAGGCTATTATACTAGTATATACTCTGAGTAAAAGTATTATAATTATAACAAAATAGGCTATAAGTTATATATTTGCTTAGAACCGCGAAAACCAAGAAACGACTATATCTTGCAATAATAGTACTTGTAGACACTTGAGGCAAAAGAAACCAAAAAACAAGAATAGTAATTAAAGTAATATTAAATATAAGAAAGGAGGGATATAGAATAAAAGCCTTAGTAGATTCAGGTATTAAAGCAAATTGTATATAGAAGAAACTAATAGTAAAAATAAAGATTTTAAGTAAAAAGGAGGAAACAACTCGATTAGTCTCTCTAGATAGCAAGAGAATATACTCTTATACAAATTATTATATTCGGGTTATTACAACTAATATATATAGAGAGCAATAGAAGGCCGATATTAATATCGTTTCCTATAATTTTATACTAGACAATATTAGCCTTATTCTAGATTTCCTATAACTAGCTATAGTAAACCCTATTATATCCTTTGATATAATAATATAAAAGTATTAAATAAATATAGCGAGACTTAAGATATAACTAGCCAAAAAGTTTATAAAATTAGCTTAGTCGGAGCTATATATTTATATACTTTATATTATCTTTATAACAGAGATACAACAGATAGTTATTATAGAAACAAAAGAGGAAGTTTCTCTTCCTTCTGAACTTTAGAATTTCTCTTATACTTTCTTAATAACTAAGGCTAATATTTTTTTTAAATATTATATAATAGAGTATTATATTAATCTCGAACTAGGGACCTAATTACTATATAGACTAATTTATATTTTATTAGACAAAGAACTTGAAGTATTACACAAGTATCTAAAAACTAGCGAGACAAAGGATTAAATCTATTACTTTACTAGCTCTATAAATATATTTATTATATTTGTACCAAAGAAAGGAGATAGTTTATACCTTTATATAGACTATCAAGGTCTAAATTAGATTATAATCAAAAATCGAATGCCTCTATTATTTATTAACGAGATAATAAATAAGCTCAGGCAAGTAAAGCTATTTACTAAGCTCAATCTAAAGAATATATATTACTATCTACAAATCAGAGAAGGCAACAAGTAAAAGATAGCCTTTTATATATAATACAAATATTTTGAATATTATATAATATTATTTGGCCTTTCTAATACTCCTACTATCTTCTAGACTTATATTAATTATATCCTTATAAAATTAGTTAATATTATTTATATAGTTTACCTCGACGATATTCTAATCTATTTAGAAGATTCTATTAAGTATATAAAGATAATCCAAAAAGTCCTTGAACAATTATAATAATATTAGTTATTTGTTAATTTAACAAAATATAAATTTAGTATAACCTCTATAAAGTTTCTAAAGTTTATTATTAGTCTTAACAAAGTTATAATAAAGGTTAGCCAAATTATTATAATCAAAGATTAACTAATATTAATAATTACTTGGGAGTTCTAGATATTTCTAGACTTTATAAACCTTTATAAAAGATTTATTCTAATATACTTTAAAGTAGTAAAAGTATTAATAGACCTTCTAAAAGAGAAGAGAACTAAAAGATTTAACTAGATAATATTTGCTAAAGTATCCTTTTAAATATTAAAAGACGCCTTTATAATAGTACTAATCCTTTAATATTATAACTTAATATTACAAATAATAATAGAAATTAATACTTCTAAATTTATAGTTACAAGGATTATATTCTAGTTATTTAATAAGAAATTAAATATATACTAGTATTTTATTATCTTCTTCTCTAGAAAGCTTACTAATATAAAATCTCGATATAAGACTTATAATACTAAACTACTAGCTATTATTTTAGCTTTTAAAATATAAAGATATTATCTAGTATATATTTGTTATATAGTTGTTATTAAGTCTAATTATAATAACTTAAAGTATTTTATAACTAAAAGAAAATTCAATAATAGACAAGTATAATAGACAAAAGAATTAGCTATCTTTGACTTTATATTAAAATATTAAGCAAAAAAAAAGAATCTTATAAATAGATTATTAAAGTATTCTAATTATATAATAGAAAATAAGTTTAAAAAAACCTTATTATTTACCCTTTATATAAAGCTTCGAGCAATAGAGAGAGAACTAGCCCTATTAATAACAATATTTAGTTACTATATTATCTCTATAATATTATAATTCAAGATCTAGAAGAGAGAAGGTAAATACTCCCTGATTAGCGAAATACTAAGGTTATAACTATAAGTAATCGACTATTTTGATAATAAAATAGTATAAGTAACTCGCCTACTTAAGTTTGTCGCTAGTATAGCTAATTATAAATAGTATATATTATAGATTTTAATAATATAAATAGCTAAACTCGAAATAGCTTATCTTTAAAGTAAAAAGACACTTGTCGAATTACTAGCTATATTATAAAAGAGTAACCCTTTTATATAAAGTAGATAATATAATAAATACTCGAAACTTAATAAAGCTAAAGATATCAAGACTTGAGAACTTAATATAAATAAATTATTATAATATTATAATACTATAACATACTTCACAAGCGAGTGGGCCACCCAAGCGAATAGGCCAATTTTCCTTGGCATTATATAAAATCATTAAATATCTCAACAATTAATTAATTAAACTATTCTAACTCTTCTGTATTTGAATTATCAGAGGTATCTGTAACATTTGGGCAGGTTCGTACGTTATGACCAGGTTGTCCGCAATATCTATAGTATCGTTTTGATGGCTCGCTTTGCTTCGTACAACCTCTATCCTCTCGCAAATCAGCTTGCAATTATATATTAGCCTCTCTTTGAGCCTCTGAGTCTTGGATATTTTTAACTCTAACTATTTCTCCTTCTTGAATATGTCGTTTTTTCGTACGATAACGTTGGCTAAGCAAATTATTTGCTATATAAAGTATAGTAATCTCTTCTTGTAATAACGTCAATTTGTATATATAATTTATTATACCTTTTATAGCTTGATCAATACTCTGCAAAATCGTAGTTGGCGAACTATTCTAATGTTGTACGACTTGGTCCTTAAGATATATTGATTGAGATTGTAACTCAAGTATATTACTTGGAGTTTTTGGTTCTTAGATTATAGATAAAATTAGTAATAAAGTTGGTATATAAAGTCGAACGTCAAGTTGTAAGATTATATAATCAGGATTGTATAGAACAAGCCCTATAGCTTGAAATTCTGCTTAAGTGTTTGATATAGTTATTGTTGTACAAAACGCTATATAGAAGGCAGGAAAGAAATCCTTCTTTGAGATATGAGTAATATATATATATATTAACTTCTCAATCTTAGCTCTATATGACTGTTTTAATAGACTAAAATACCTAACATCAAGCGACTGAAGCTTGTGAGATAAATGTAATAATATATAAAGAGTAATAATATTCTGTTCTTTGTAGTATTTCTCAAACTTGTATAATTGATAGCTTTCGTGTCTATCAATAATCAAAAGACAATATCTACCTTTTGTACAACTTCTTGTATACTGATTGAAATATTTAATCCAATCTATCCCTCGTTCATTTGTTGTCTAGCCATTTGATATAACTGCAACTACCCAATCTGCCGGCATAGATATGTTTTCGTACCAAGAAGAGAGGTAGGTTTTCCCTGTAATAATAATAAATGGCGGCAATATATATTTATATAATCTAATGCCCTGGATTACTGTAATCTATTCTCTATTGCCTTGCTGTGTCGTACGAGGCCTGTTACGCCGCTCAGCTACTGTAACAACTATTTCCGAGAATATCTGGCCCATTAAAAATCTCGTCTCGTCAAAGTTGTAGATATCCTCCTCACAGATTTTATACTTGTTGATTATGTTTCGTACGAGCCGAAACTACGCGTTATACGCGTCAGGATCTTTGTATTTGACTCGTTGGTAATCGATTTTACGTGTAAAACGCGTAGAGAGTTATAGTTGTCGTTGTACGAAGTTTGAAGTCTAGTTCTTTCTAACGCGTCCGCTATCGCGTACTATAAGTAATCGATTTGCTATATCTTCAATAGTACTACGCCGAGGAGGAAATACTCGCGAATCTAAGTCAAGAATATATCGTATAATAGTTTCCTCTTCTAGTTTTGTAAGCTTTTGAGCTTTGTTGACGATATCAAGTCGTATAGGTATACCTTGGATTCGGCGATATAGGGTTATACAAGGCACTTTATAAATTCGTGTAGTTTTACAAATGTTAGCTTTAGGGTTTTGTCGTACGAATTAAACAGCTAAAAGTATATCAGATTCATTCTACGAACGAGTCATTTGTAGTTGTTTAATAATTAATATATTTAGTTGAAAAAAGTAATACTAAGGAAAATTGGCCTATTCGCTTGGGTAGCCCACTCGCTTGTGAAGTACGTTAGTCTAAGAAATTTTTAGAGATTTTAGTTTATTTTGTTACTCTACTATTTAATTGTCTTTGTTCGGGTAAAATCTAGTTTCTACTTGAATAGTTTGGAGGTTATATTAATTTTATTGAGTTTAATTCGGACCTAGTTTATAATATTTTGAACTGGCCCTGGGGAAAGCTCCAAGTTAGAGGAACTAACTCTGGAGTTCTTGAAGCTATTAACGATTTGAAACCTGCCCTAACTGACTCCGTTCGCGGTCGGCTTGAGCTTGAAAATTCAGTTTTATAGGAATATTTAAGATTAGGGTTTAAGATTGGAGACAATCAAGATAGCAAGACTATTATCGACGAAGCAATACTACAGAAATCTAAATAGAGGGATAAAGTAATACTCTCTTAGATAGAGAAGCAAAGTATTACTGTCCAAAACTATTAACTAAAATTTTTTGAGAGGGAGTCTTATTGTTTCTTGTAGAATATATTTATAGCTCGCCTAGAGTTCTTTGTAACTATAAACAAAAAGGTCCGCTAGTTAGTTAGCTTATTAATATTACCTTATAAATATTGCTTATATTACTTTTTCTAGTCTATATTATAAAGGATTACAAATAATAGCTTAAATAGCTAGTACTCTTTATTAATTCAGGATATAAAAGTAGAATATTCTATATATCGTTTAGAGGAGGAGTACAATTTGGATTTCTATTAGATCTGTTTAGGTCTAGAGAGGTGATCTAGCCCTTTGAGATATTTAAACTTTTGTAAAAACATCTAAATACTTTAAATCTTGTCCTATATAAGGATTCTCACCTATTATCTGCCAGGGAAATCTACCTTAAAATACTACCTCTGGCCAAAGTAGCTACTTCGGGCGCTAGTGTAACCTGTTCTCGAGTACGGAGGATTTGACGGGATTATAAGGCTCAGACGGCCCTGTAATTACTGTGACTGCCTTATCTAATAGATCGAGGCATTTTGATAGGCTCGATCTTACAACCCCTTCTATAGCTATAGTTTGCTATTAATTATACTAGTAGAGACAATATATAGTACTTTTTACCTTCCGGGTATCACTTCAGTGCCTGTAGTGACTACCTTATATATTAGCTTATAATACTATTAATTTTAATCTAGGCCAAATTTTCTCCAACTGTGTTAGTTATTCAAGTACTTTCCCGGGTATACCTGAAGAATTCCTTTTTAAAATCTGCCGTAAATTATAAAACATATATTCGCTTCTTAGTCAGGTTCAGTTACTTATACTCTGCAGGGAACAAGCCTTTATGTGCTAGAAGAACTTTTACAAAGGCCTTTTTAGCTAGCTATGGCCTAAAGCGTTAGTTTTAGTATCTATCTATCCTCGTGAATATAATATTATATACAAGAAGAGCCTGCTATCTTTTCTTATACCTAACCCAAAAGTTTTCTTTGACTACGCGATTTATATACTCCTGCACAATATACTTTTGTATACTATATAAAATAGTCTCTGACGAGGATATACTAAGGGGTCTTTTGTAGTAACGCTCCTGCCGTTTGCAAGTAGACCTCAAGGCTTTATATCGCTAGCCGGTGTTGGAGCTAGCAGAGATCCTATATATAATCACGGGGGGGAGCAAGACTCTTCGAGGGTATACTAAGACTTCAAAGCGACAGCAGAGGGGTACAAGACTTCTAAGCGCCAAGAGCGTTAGACCTACAGGAAATTGTCCAAGCCTCAAGTTATTTAAAGTCTTCTATTCTTACTTGAAGTCTTCAAAATTCGCTTGTATTCTTCTATTATATAGCGGACTGCGCGGCCTACCCTCCTGCCAACGGCTAGTATTCTAGATTCTACTATCTATCTATATCTAGGTTATATAACGCAATCGCAATAGTCTCATATATACTATAGAATAAATTCGTTCTTCAACTAATAGATTTATAGTTGATTATTTGCTTATACTGATTTATATCTAAGGTTCAATTGTGAACTTAACCTGATTTATTATATTATACTTGTAAATAAATAGGTTAGTACCTTAATAGTCTCAATCTCTTTCTCTTCTACTAATACTTTTCTTCCTTATCTTTACTAATAATTAATCTTGATATCTTGAATAATTATATTACCTTTTATATAGCTAGAGATATTTTGCAAAGATACTATAAAATTAGAAGATATTAGTTCCCCAAAGTCTGAGGATACTTAGATTAGATCCAAATCTATATATAACTTGGATCAGGAAAATAATATTTTAGTATATTGTCGCTATATAATACTAATATTATAGTAGTCTGATAATATATACTTTTATACCCTTTCTATTAACAATATTCTTAAGTTCTTAATATTAGACTTAGAAGCGAAATATAAATTATATATTAAATATATCAAGTATTTGATTAAATATAAACCTGCTAAGACTTAATATATCCTCTATAATAATACTTACAATATATATTAAAGTCTCTCTAGTTTCGGTCCCTCTAGGCTTGTATTTACTAGAGTCTCATCTAGACTCAGAAGAGGAAAGCGGGGGCTAGTAAAGAGGAATATAATAAGGAGAAATTCTATATAATTAATTAAATAAGTTAGCTTTAATCGATTTTCTTTGATAGTAATAGTCTAACTCTATACTTGCCAAGAATCTAGTAATTGAAAATGAAAATTAATAAAGACTTATAGTATAACTTTTGGACGATAGTAAAAATTTGGAATATATTCAGGGTAGTAGATTATATCGCGTTTTATTATATAAACCTTTTTTGCTAGATATAGTATATAATTCCTTGAGTAAATAACTCAACTATTTTTACTCTATTTAGAGTATAAAATCCTCACTTAGAACACTTGCGCTTCTTGTAGTTACTCTTCCTACTGCTGTCAGACAAGTCACTACTACTATTAGATATAATAGTAGCGGCATTGAATAGTATACTATCCAGAGAGCCAATATTTTATTATTAATTGTATCTAATTAATCACTTACTCAACTTTGTTTTGTATATAATTGGAACAGCTAGGTTTACCTTTGTTACATTTGATTTTTCGTATACAGGAGGTATTATATACTTGTAGTATATATTAGTACCCTGACAATAAAATATACTTATATATAACTATAATTACTTCCCGGATACTTTAAAAGTTATTTCGCTTTCAGATATATAAAGTAACAGAAAATCGTAAATAATTAATATAAATACTTTGAACGCCTCAGAAGGGTATAGATATTATAATAGACATTAAGGTTAAAGATTATCAAATATCAACTATTAAATCTTGTCAGAGATATAAGGGAAACCGAAAAGGTATCAAGAGAGAGCAACTTTTAGTATAAAAGAGAGCTCGGATTATAGCAAAGTCAATTGGAAAATATAGAGGAGGAAATTGAGAAGATAGATAATAAGATTAAAGATCTAGAAAAGATTATAAAAGAGCTCAAGGGGGAATTTACAGATTAAAGGTATAGAGGGAATTGCAAAGTACTTAGTATAGTATTACTTTGTCAGATATATTGTTATTGCTAGTCTTAGAATTACAAAGACCCTTTGCCTGTTTAAGTAAACTATTATTTATAATATAGACATGAGATTCTATATATTTTTACTATAAAGTATTAATATCGAGAACCGAACTTAATTTTATAAAATTAATTTATAAATATATCAAATAAAATATTATTGAACTATAAGGATACTCCTAGTAACT
>JAJTIW010000072.1:0-21544 GCA_021365295.1 Tricladium varicosporioides | reverse complement strand
AATATAAAAGATCGATCGATCGATTGATCGGCCTAATATTAGCCCGTCTTACAATTTATAATAGACTAACCAAATATAGACTAGTATAGTCATATGACTATAATAAGTATCAAAGTACTAATTATATAATATTAACTAATTAACTATAATAGCTAGTCTGACATCACCTGCAGGTTACCCTGTACCTGCTAGAAGCTATCACATGTCAGCTACTCTGTATTAGTCTTAAATAGTTAATATTTAACAATCGCTTTTGTTTTAAATTATAGAAACTCCTTTCTACTTATTTCTAGTAGTCTTCTCAAGAATAAATATTCAGCTATTATCAGGGACTTTTCGCTTTATTCTCCTTCTAAAACTTTTTGGCCCTTCTGACCCTTCTTCGCTTGAAATTAGCTACTAAAAGTACTATAATACCTAGATAACTTATCTCTATTTAATAAAGTTATTATATCTATATTATCCTCGATATCTAAGTTTGCCCACAGTCTTCTTGATAAGTTATCTATTATAATATATTTTCTTCTAGTTATATATCTAACGTCGAAATCAAATAGTTATATTTATATAATCTAGCGAGTTACTAGAGCTTTAGAGAGATTTGCTCTATTTCTATTTAACTAAGCTACAAGAATATTTATATTAGTCTCTAGAATAAAGTATATAATATATAACTATAGTTTTAGTTTTTGAGTACTTTCAAAACTCCGCGATACTCCCTCTTTGTTATATTATATTTTGTCTCTGTGTCTAACTATATCTTATTCTTATAGTAGTATAAATACCTTCTTTTTCTCTATCTAACTATATTAGAATAGCCTTTTAGTTATAAGACTTATATTAATAGCAAATATTATTTTTTTAGCTCTAAGACTATAATCAAGCTTTACTAGTATAGATATAGTAGTAAGAGCTAGCTTTAGAATATTTATAGTATCTTCTTATTCCTTTTCCTAATAAAATAATACTCCCTTTTTAAATAAGGTATAGATCGGCTAAGCAATAATTCCAAAGTCTTGAATCTAGATTTTATAATAAACATAGACTTCAAGAAATACTCTAGCTTTAGAGAGATCCCTATATCTTTGTTATTCTAGAATTTTGACTATCTTCTTGTTATTCGGCTTCCTTTTTTTTGAGTCATAGACAAATCTAATAGTATTGATCTCACTTATATAGAACTGCGATTTGGGTCTAATAGTATAGCTAGTACACTTAAGGTCTACAAGTACCTTACTTAGATTTTGTATATATTCGAGTATATATTATCGAACCTTAGATATTACTTCTTTATCTTTATAACTAGTCCTTGGTCCCTTTACTTCTATATTATAAACGAACAATATAGTTATTTTTAGGATATAATACTTTAAGATCTTCCCGATTATCTGTATAAACTAAGCTATAGAATTTGTAGCTTTTTATAGTAGAGTCGTTTACTTTAATAGACCTAGAGGGGTTATAAATACTATCAGATCCCTACTAGCCTCGTCAAGCTCTATTTGATTATAGCTAGAAAAGAAGTTAATAAGTAATATTATATAGTATCTTGCAAACTTCTTAGAGAACTTATTTACTGAGGGCGGAAGATTCGTGTCTCGGATTATATACTTGTTTATTTTTATTGTTATATTAATAAGTCAATATTTGTTTTCCTTCTTTTTGACTAGGAACTAAAGGTTTCGATAGGGGCTATAATAATATTCAAGCGTTCCCCTTTTTAGTCTCTCTTGAAGTATATCAATTATTACTTATATTAGAGCTTTTGGTACTAAGAACCCTCGGGCCTACTATACTTTGTATAGCTATATTTTAATTACTACAAGTAGCGATATATTAGCTTTAACCTTCTCGTAATATTTAAACTCAAAGGCCAGCGTAGCTTTCCTATAGTATAATATTTCTTTGAACAGTTCCTTCTCCTGTTTTATTAAGTCTTTTTCTACTATTATACCTTTTAGCCGCTCTAGTATCAACCTCTTACTATACTATAGCCACGAGAATCTTGGATATAGCTAGTAGTTATACTTCCCTTTTTGCTTATAGAGTTTATTCTTGAGTATAGCCTTCTCTCGCTAGCCTATAATTCCGCCTAGCTTAAATCTATCTAACATTCCCTCCTTTACAAAAGTTACTTTCAAAGCTTTCCTTTTGTTGGAGGGTATATAATCGTGACTTTATAAAGTTTATTTATTATAAAAGATTATTTTATTATAAGTCCTTGAAGAAAAAAGTTCTTCTAGAAAAGCTACCCTTTTCCTTTACTTATAGACAAATTATTATTTCGGAAAAAGATATCTCCTTATTATTCCGAATTATTCATATATTAAGTGCCTTATAGCTACCTTAATATTATATTATAATTATTAAATAATAATTAACTTTAAAGTTAAAGTATTATTAATCTTGTTTTTATAAAATAATAATAAAGTAACAAAAATATAAAAAGATCAATCGATCGATCGATTGGCCTAATATTAGCCCGTCTTACAATTTATAATAGGCTAACCGAATATAGACTAATATAGTCATGTGACTATAATAAATATCAAAGTACTAATTATATAATATTAACTAATTAACTAGAATAGCTAGTCTAACATTACCTGCAGGTTACCCTATACCTGCTAGAAGCTATTATATATCAGCTACCCTATACTAGTCTTAAATAGTTAATATTTAATACCTTTTATAAGTAGTATATACCCTGCCTATCGAAGTTAAGCTATATAATACTAAATAAGAGATATTAGAATATCTTTGAGTCTACTTGAATCCAAGATTAAAGACCCACAAATTTTGGCTTGGAGTAGTCGTCTCTTTTCTCAATATAAACAGGAACCTGCCCTTTTCTATCCCTGTATCTTTTCCTAAGCCGGGCCCGCGAAATAAACTACTTATCTATCGCTTTACTCTTATCTAGGGACTCCCTCTACTAAACCTACTTCAGGGAGGATCAGCTACTCTTTTCCCCTAAATTCGTCGTCTAGTACTTTCGCAACTCTTACTCTTACTATTTCGCTACCCTTATTATATATAATAGTAAATTACCTATACTTATTATACTTATATATTAGTCTAGTTATTTAACTAAATAATTGTCCAAGTATTAAAGCTATTTCGCCCTTTTTTACTACTTATATATACTATACTACTTTCAAACTTTTTATCCTTAACTTTATATTTTCATATACTCTAGCAAAGTAAGAGGCCTCGCTATCAAAGAGTATTATTTGAAGGTTAGATCTCTCTATTATAGCTAGACTAATACTGTCTGTAAATTCTTATATATAAACATTCATTTTAGCTCTAATATCAAATAATATTATAGTTAAGTATATTCTATTAACTTTTATTTCTACTTTGGGGCTCAGGGCTACTATTACAGGTTTCCTGAGGATTTTTGGTTTGTAAACTTACTATATAACAAATTTAGTCCTCTTTTATTTGCTCTCAAAATATTACTCTTATTTGTGCCAGAAACAGCTATATCTTTGAGCTTAGACTTAAAAAATATACTTCAAACAGGCTCAGATAGTCCAATAAGTTCTCTAATAGTAACTTAGCTTGAGTTGACATAATTATGCTCTAATAGTTCTTTAGGATTTACTTTTCCTTTAGCTTATCTTTAGATTCTCTCTCTTTCTTCTTGCTCGCAAGCTAGCTAGCTTCTTTGACTAGGTCCCTAGCTTTATTCTTGTTACTAACTATCTTAATATTATTCCTTAGTAGTAGTTTCCTATACTTGCTTTCGTAGTATTTTTGTACTACGAAGTTCTTCTCTTCTCTGGCTCTTTTCTTTAAAATCTTTGTTAGATTCTTTTACTTATTAGTAACTCCCTCCTTTTCCGCTCGAATTGCGCAATATTTAGACCCTCCTCTTATCTTCTAGTTACTTTCGACTTTACTTTCTTCTAACTTCTCGACAAGACTATAAGCAATTGGATTTAGACCTCTTGTTTCAATTCTCTTACTATCGAAGTCTCTCCCTTGAGTTATTCTCTAGGAATCTATCTTATTTTGCCCTCTATTTATATCTCCTTTATTTGGCTTACTTCTTTCTTGCGCGAAGTTTCTCGAAAGGTTTAATACTTGAACTATTTAAGAGCGGTCTAAGTATATATATAGAATATAAGATATAAAACTAACTTTTTTAATTACTATTTAGTTATTCTAATTAATATAGTATTAGCCTTCTCTTATATACTAAGAGAGTACTAAGTAACAAGCTTTTATATATCCTTTCTATTAATAATAAATATAGAAGTTTATCTAAGATAAATAAGTAGCTTTAATAATATTTAGATTTATTAGGTTTGTCCCTTGACTATAATTTCCTTGCTATTATAGCTAGTTCTACTAAGAGTTAAAGTTTTTATATCCTCTATAATTATTTTCTAGGCTAAGCTCGCAAAAGTTTTATAATAGTAGAAAGTACTATTAAGGGGTATCTTGCTCTAGTATTACTTATATAGTATTAAAAGCTAACTTTTTTATACTCTTAGCTAAATTGTCTATAACTATATTATATATACTTCTAATAGAAACCCCGAGTTTTGAGGTTAATATAACAAGTTTTAGTTCTTTTACTTTAGGCTCTCTATTTTTCTTTGTTTACTTAACTAGCCTTATTAACTTACTTTCCCTTTTAACTCTTTTACTAAACTCTCGAATTATCTCTTTTACAAGGTAACTCTCAAATATAAATATCGAAATAATATTAAACCTCACGAAATCTAGTTTTTCGAGTTTGATTTTATATTTCTAAATAACCTTATTACAGATTTTTGCAAAAAGCTCTTCGAGAAACTAGACTTCCTAAATATATTTATTAAGAAGTCTCTTTGTAATTAGTTTCTTGGAAATAATTATAAATTATCAAATATATTAATAAAGGTTATTACTTTTATCTTGACACTTTTTAATATAAGCCTCAAAAAACTTACAAAAGAATATTTGTTAGAAAGTATTTTAGTCTCAATATTTTAAAAGTAATATTACTCTTATTTTCTCCTAGTTACCCAAAGTATTATATTCGAGTATATTTTATATAAATTATATAATAGTAATCTTATAATATCTTGTAACCCTCCTAATTCTATTATATCTATTAATATTATAATTATTATAAATATCTTCAAATCTTTCGACGAACTCTATAATATTAGTTCTCTCAAAATAGAGTACTTTAGATATATCTAGAAATAATATTAGACCTTAATAAGTAAACTATATAACCTCTTCTATTATACTAGAAGGTAATATTACTAACAAACTTAATCTAGCAGAGAATATAAGAGAGGGCGTTTCTATAAATATATTCTCTATTTCTATATAATCTTCGAGGTCAAATAAATAATAGCTTATAAGGTTTTACGAGATTATATAAAGTAATATTAAGCTCAAGATTATAAGTATTAATAATAGGAAAACTACTTCTTCTAATACCTTAATTACAAGCTACTCTTACTTATATCTTTCTTTTTTACTCCTTTTTCTTTTGGCCTTTTTCTTTTCTCTAGCTATCCTCTCGTATAATATTACTTTCTAGTATTATAATTCTCGTTATTATATATAATCTAGGCCTGAGACTCGGTTATTGTTATATAATATAGAGAACCTAAAAAGTCAGTATAAAAGATTATATAACTAGATTATATAGTCAGGGACAAGGGACGAGGCTTAATACAAGGGACAGTCGTTCTTTGTTTACTCCTTGCCCCATTGTCCTAAAAGCAGAAAGGTTCTATATAAGTTATAGTATTTCCTTAGATAAAAGCTTTATACTTAATTTACTTTAGTAACTTCAATAAGTACTTTAATAAAATATCTTTAATAAGACTTAAAAATATAATATTAACTTGCTTACTTATATATACTCTTTAATATAAACCTTATATTTTACTTCTAAAATATAACGGCCCCGATAACTATTAGAACTATAAGGATTATTATACTTTGAGTACCTTATTAATATATACTTAACGAGTTAACTTTTACTGAAATATTAACTGTGTCGATACTCTCAAGTAGTACTTCTTCCAAGAAGCAAGCTCCCCTAATTATAATAATTCTATTACAAGTTATAATAATATTATAATAGATTAAGTTACTTAGAGTTTCTAACTCTAATCTATTTAACGGAATATATAGTAAACTATAATAATATATTAGTTAGTATAAAATTTATATCTATATAAATTTATTATCCTTTAGACAAGAAGATCAAAAAGTCCTCTAAGTATATTTATATTTAACTAGAATTATATATAATTAGATTACCCTGAAACTATAGAACTATCTAGACTATCTACCCGAGAAATAGGAAGAGTTAACAAAGGAAATCTTTAATAGTTATAACAAGTATATAAAGAAGCTAGAAAAAATATTTAAGAATATTAATAAGGAGAGATATATAGAAAGAGTAATCTAGGACTTATATTAGAACAAGAATATTATAATATATATTAAAAAATTCTAACTATTGACTAAAAAGATTAATTGGGACAATAAGTCCCTAATAGTATAATTCTATAGAAAGCTAAAAGAGAAAGTCAAAGACAATATTATAAGGAAAGAACGACTAACTAAACTCGCCTTAATAATCGAGAAGGCAATTAATATCGACTTTTGTCTCTATAAAAGAAAGCTAGAATAACGAGAATATTATAGTAATCTGGCCGAGGATCTAACAAAGGCAAGGGTAAAGGAAAGAGAGAAGTTAAATAAGTTAATTATATAAAGCTAGATATTATTTATAAGAAGCCTACCTAAAACAATTATATTAACAAAAAGAAAAAGGAATTTATTATATATATAAACTATTAGATTATATAGCAAGCTTATATAACAAGGGCAAGAAAAGCAAGGCAAAGAGAAGGTATAAAAAAGCTAATACTACTAACAAAACAATATTATCAATTAAAGAAATTAATAAAGTAGACAAAGTAGTTATTGAATTAGATAAAAGTGAAGTCTCGGGCTAAGATTATTAAAATAAACTAAAAGGGTTATTTAACAAAAAATAATATCGAATCAATTAATAATATAATTAGTAAAAAAAGCTTCTAAGAACTAAGCAAAGAAAGGCGAACAACTTAACTAATCGATCTAAGGTTAAGAAATACTAACAAGTTATATCAAAATAGAAAGAATATATAATATAGATTTATTTCTAGACAATAGCCGACTATAGGTCAACTACGGAAAAGACTTCGGCGATATCGAAGTCAGAGAAGACTATATAGTTAAAAAGAGAGATAGAAACTTTATTATATAGTTATAACCTAAGAGTAATACTACCTCCGAGTATAGTTAGGGCGATTATATATATAAGAGAACGAAGTATAATATAAAAAAGATAATAGACTTTAGATAGGAGAACAATAGATAGTTATATAATAAGACAATATCAAGAACAAGATATATAGAACCGAGAGTAGACGAAAGACAATATTATATATAAGGAAGAGAGATACTCTATATCTAGTAAGCCGAACTATCTCGAAATATAAGAGATAATATATAGGAATTCTAAATAGATCGGATAAAGGGAAGTCGATAGTATAAATATTTATATAACTATATTCTATATACCCGAGAATGAAATTAACTAAAACTATAACCCCTCAGAGATAGGACAAATATAAAAGTTATTAATAACTTCTAGTTTAATAAAGAAAGAGTCTAGTATTATATAGAAAATAAAGCTAACTATAACTTCATTTAATCTAAAGACCAAGGCCAAGATTTTAAGGCTAGATAGCTTTATAGACTTATTAATACTAGAGACAGGAGAAACGACTAAGTCGATATATTAATAAGTACTAGATATATAGAACTATTTACTATAAAAGGTACTCAACAAATTATAATCAAGGTACAAATATATAGTTAAAAGCTTAGAATAATATTAGATTCTAGAGCAACAAATAATTTTATATTCTCTAGGGCTATAAAAAGAATAAATATATTAGTCAGAGAAAAGAAGTGACCTTTTCAGTTAATAGTTATCGACAGAACCTTTACTTAGAGAATAATAATATTATTAATTAGAAAATAATTCCTGTCAAGATAAAGATTAATAGCTATATTAAGAAAATTTAGTTTAATATTATTATAATAGAACAATATAAGATAGTATTAGATATATCTTAAATAAAACTATATAACTTATAGATTAATTAAGTAATAAAACGAGTTATATTAGATAGATATTCCTACAAGAAGGAATAACTATATAATAATAAGGAAGCTAATATTACTTTTTACAAATAGTTAAAACAAGTAGTCTAAAGTCTATTATAGGTCGATAGTAAGGATACTATTAGTTCAGAGATATCTGAGAAATATAGAAAGTTCGAATAACTATTTAAGAAACTAGATAATATAGTAATATTATCAAAATATTAAAGTAAGATCACAAAATATTACTAAAGGAAAGAACAGAACTTCCCTTCGAGTTACTTAGACAAATAAGTAAAAACAACCTTAAGATATTAAGGGAATACTTAGATAAAAACCTCGCGAAGGGATTTATTAGACTATTAGAATTATTAGCTAGAGCGCTAATATTATTTATAGCAAAAAAGGATAATAAAGGTAATATAATAGCAAAATAGTTCTATATCAATTATAGAAAATTAAATATTATAATAATCAAGAACTAGTACTCCCTCTCAAGGATTGACAACCTACAGGATTGCCTTGGAAAATTCAAAGTTCTTACTAAACTTAATTTACAAGGAATATATAATCTTATAAGGATCAAGAAGGTAAGAAATAGAAAATAATATTTAGAGTATACTATAAATACTATAAATACTTAGTTATATTATTTAGATTAACTAATGCCTTAGCTATATATTAAATAATAGTAAATAATATATTATACCCTTATCTAGACAAGTTTTATATATATTATCTTGACGACATTCTAATATATTCAGAAAACAAGGAAAATATAAAAGATATATAAAGAAAGTACTATAGATACTTAAAAGAAATTATTACTTCTCAAATTAGAGAAATATAAATTTAATATCAGAAAGACTAAATTCCTTGATTATATTATTTAACTAACAAGATTACTATAGACCTATAAAAAGTCTAAGCTATCCTCGATTAGAAATAACTTATAACTATAAAGGAACTTTAGTCGTTCTTAGAATTCGCAAACTACTACAGGAAATTCGTTAGAAATTATTCTAGAATTAATAAGCCTCTTATAGAACTAACAAAAAAGGATATATTATATATTTAGACGCCCAAGATAGAGAAAGTATTCGAAAACTCAAAGAGTTATTTACAAAGGAATTAATAATAACTATTCTAGACCTCGAAGCCAAAAAAATAATAGAAACTAATATCTCCGATAATACTATTATAATAATACTTAGCCAAAGGATAAAAATAGAAAATAATATCTAATTACTTACTATTCGAGAAAACTCTCATTTACAAATTAAATTACAAAATTTATAACAAGAAACTACTAGTAATAATAAATATAGTACAAGAATAGAGAATATATTTATAAAAAGCAAAATATTCTATTATAATATTAATAGATTACAAGAACCTAATATATTTTATAACTACAAAAGAGTTAAACTACTAATAAATATATTAGATAGAGACTCTAATATAACTAGATCTATAGATTAAATATATAAAAAATTCAGAAAATACAAGAGCTAATATATTAAACAAAAAACTTAATTACAAAAAGGACTTATAAATAGAACTATTTGTTATATTCAAGAAAAAGATAGCGAGATTATTTTTAACAAAGTTAAAACAATAACTACTATATAAGTAAAAATAGACTTATATACTTTGCTAATAAAGATAGTACAAAGAAACGACAACTATATACAAGTAATCAACAGAAAGTATACTAGAGAAGACTCAATAGCAGAAGTACTTTATAGATATCTATATAGAATAAACTTCTAGAAGGAATTTCTAGAAAGAACTACAAGAAATATAAACGGACTATTACTCTACAAAGAAAAAATCTATATTCCAAGAGAAATATATACTGAATTTGTCAAGATATAATATAGTTTACTAGTATATAAATATCAAGGAGAAAGATATATACTCGACTATCTAAAGAGAATATACTATTTCCCTAGAATATAGAAAGTAATAAAAGATATAGTCTTGATATATAATATCTATATAAGAAACAAAGCTACGAGATATATCTCTTATAGACAAATATAGAACCCCGATATACTATATTAATTATAGAAATTTATTATAATAAATTTTGTAATAAAATTATTATTATCAAAAAAACTAATAATATAAGTAAAGTATAATATAATCCTAATTATTACTTGTAGACTTATAAAGTATATATATATATTACTATACAAGGAAGCTAGTAATATTATAGAATTAACTTATATATTTCTACAAATAATAATTACAAATTATAGAGTATTAGATAAAATTATCTCTAACAGAGATAAGCTATTTATATCGAGATTCTAGACTATACTTATAGAACTATTAAGAATAAAAAAGAAGATATCTATTATATTTTATTTATAAATAAACAGATAAATAAAGTAACTAAATTAGACAATAAAGAGCTACTTTCGATATTATATAAACTATTAACAAAACAACTAAATAAAACTATTACTAATAATATAGTTCTCTTATAATAGCTTATAAACAAAAACTATAAAAGTATCCCCAAACTATATTAACTATAGATTTAACTTAGTAATATATAAGATATTTATAATAGAGGAAAGTTTAAACGAAATAGCTAGAATTTAGGTCAAATAGCTAAAGGTACTATATCAAGAAATATATCTCGAATTATAATTTGTCTCTAAGAGATTAGTAAAATATTATAATAAGAAATATAATATAAGATTTATATTTAAAGAGGGAGATAGAGTTTATTTACTAAGAAAAAATATATAAACAAAATATCTGAGCAATAAACTAGACTATAAGAAGTTAAAGCTATTCAGAATTACAAAAGTTAAAGGAAAAATAAACTATAAATTAGTATTACCAAAAACAATGAATATATATCTAGTATTTTATATCTCACTTCTTGAGAAAGTATCTCCTAGAGCCCTAAAAGCTCCGAAGACTGAAATCTAACCTGTTAATCCTAATCAGGAATAGGACGTCGAAGAAATCTTGGATTGTTAGTATAAGCACAGAAAGATTATATACTTGATCAAGTAGGTTGACTACTTACACTCAGAGAACTCTTGACAACCAAAGTCGAACCTTAGCTATCCTAAGAAGCTTATAACGTTTTATTGCTAGTATTCAAATATATCTAGAGTTTACTAGAGTCAAACAAAGGGTCGAGGCCCTGTGGGCTATAGTCAGCCAAGGCGGAGGATTTGTTAGAAGTAGGCTCTTGCCGACCTCTTGTCTCGTGATCCGACAGTTCTCCTTCTCTAGTTTCTTCTTTCTTAGTAATATTGAGCTCATCAAGATAACAGAGGCCCCTCTCTGTTATCTTGTCTTTACGTTTCTGGAGGAACTTCTTCTGTTTCTGCAAACGAAGAATTTTAGTAATAGCCTCCTCTCACTCCTTCCTGAGGACCTTTTGTTACTTCTTGAGAGTCTCTTAGTCTAGCAAAGATAAGACTTTACTACTTTATAAGTCGAATAAAGGAATCTAAATATCGCAAGAAACTCTTATATAGATATACTCTATATAACAAGTATCTTTTTCTTTTCGAACAATATATCGACGATTTTCTTTTATATAACACGAATATAGTATTATAATAGTTCTGTAATCTTCTATATATTAAACAAGTATAAGTATCTGTTTTAATTTTTTAGCAAAAGTCTATTTTATAATAAAAAAAGAAGATAATTATAATTGTTGTAAGATATTCTAATATAGTCATTTATATATAAGGCCTATATTAGACTATATAAGAAATAATATTATAATTCTTGTTATTATATATAATCTAGGCCTAAGGCTTAGTTATTGTTATATAACACAAAGAACCTAGGGAGTTAGTATAGGGGATTATATAATTAGATTATATAATTAGGAACAAGGAACAAAGCTTAGTACAAGGGACAGTCGTCCTTTGTCTATTCCTTGCCCTGTTGTCCTAAGAGTAGGAAGGTTCTATATAAGTTATAGTATTTCCTTAGATAGGAGCTTTATACTTAACTTACTTTAGTAACTTCAATAAATACTTTAATAAAGTATCTTTGATAAGACTTGGGAATATAATATTGACTCGCTCACTTGTATATACTCTTTAATATAAACCCTATATTCTACTTCTAAAATATAGTAGCCCCGACAACTATTAGGACTGTAAGGATCGTTATATCTAGTTCCTGTTTAGGCTAGATTTGGCAATAGCTTTATTTCGGAACGCTTTCTTACTAGTCTACTGATATCTCTGTCTTGTATTTGTTGCTGTAGCTACTCTCTTTTCTGACTTGCTTATCTTAATAACTCTCTTTTGCTTTTCTTTCTGTTCTCTTAATATTTTCTAGATCTAGTATATTCCTTTCACTCTTTCCTTTCCTTAATCCTGTTTCGATCTATTCTATTTTATACTTCAACTTTTATAGTCCTCTTGCTTTATTATCAAGTTCTTTTCTCAATAAAACTGTTCTATAAATAAGCAAATAAGCCTCTCGTCGGGCGCTAATATAAAACAACTTAAAAGATTTATAATATATAAAGGAATATTATTAGATTTTAAGAGTAATTGCTTATATAGACTATAAGAAGAGTAGTTATTAAAAGTAATATTATAAAAAGTAGATGCCCCTTCTAAGTATACGCAAGTAATCCTTTTATAAAGAAAAGCTCGCGATTACTTATTACGTACTCTTCGCTTATCGCGGTTACGTAGTATAGCTATCCAATCGCTGCTTTAGAACTACTATACTAGTATTCCTTGATTGTCCTCTAATATCTATATAGTTCTTGAATTACTTTTGATATACTTAGATAACTTAAGATCTCGGAATATCTATATAATTTATTGTCCTTGCTTTATATATATTGAGAGTATAATATACTTAGATTTATAGCTTAATATAATAATAGACTATTATTTCTTGTTTGACTATAAGATAGGCCTATTATAGAATAATATAATACTTTCTAATATATTTTTATAGTTTGACTTATTCGAAGTCTAGTTAATATCAAAATATATAACAAAGTACTTATATTCTCCTTTTAGTCTATAGTATAATCTCTGCTTAATTGTTGACTTTAGATATTATATTAGATTCTTAAGTACTTTTTTATAATACTTGTTAAATATTAACTATTTAAGACTAATATAGGGTAATTGATATATAATAGCTTCTAACAGGTATAGGGTAACCTGTAGGTAATATTAGACTAGCTATTTAGTTAATATTATATAATCAATACTTTGATACTTATTATAGTCACATGACTATACTAGTCTATATTCGGTTAGCCTATTATAAATTGTAAGACGGACTAATATTAGGCCGATCGATCGATCGATCGATCTTTTTATATTTCTGTTACTTTATTATTATTCTATAAAAACAGGATTAATAATATTTTAACTTTAAAGTTAATTATTATTTAATAATTATAATATAATATTAAGGCAGTTATAAGGTACTTAATATATAAATAGTTCGAAATAATAAGGAGTTATATTTTTCCGAAATAATAATTTGTCTATAAGTAAAGGGAAAGGGTAGCTTTCCCAGAAGAACTTTTTTCTTTAAGGACTTATAATAAAATAATCTTTTATAATAAATAAACTTTATAAAGTCACAATTACGTGCCCTCCAATAGGTTATAAGCCCGGATTAACCTTCCTTTATTATATTATATTTGATTTGTTTAAGATAAGATATATCTTTTAATATATCTAATCTTATAAGCCTTCTGGTCCTCCTTCGTTATTGTGAGTATTCTAATTTATATATATATATATATAAATTAGTATATTTTAGAGAAGTATACCCTGAATATATTATTTCAGAGAACCTGAGGCCTGTGTCCCTAAGGCTAAGTCTAGGAGAGGGAATAATCCTAGACCTCTAGAAGCTACAAGAGTTACTAGTACTCCTTACACTTTGAGACCAAAGTAGTTACGTAGCCTAGTCCTTATACTAAGGTACCCGCTCTCTATAGTACTTTAAGAAGGAGCCAAAGGGCTAGCTTAAAAACTATAGATTAGTAGCTGTTCTCTACTACTAGAATCCCTATTTAGATCTTCTATACCTTTAAAGAAGCCTTACTCGGAGAGTTATAAGGCTATAGAAGACTTATAGGATCTAGAGTAAGCTTAAACAAGTATCTGAGCTTTATATATAGACTATATAAGTTATATTTATAGAGTTTATATATAATAGTAAAGCGAAATATTTAAGCAAGAGGTCTTAAAACTAGCTAATTTTAAGAGCTTCGAAAAAGTCCTTAAAAGGTTATATACCTTTGTAAAGGCACTAATTAGGGTTATATATAAAGAAGATCTAGAATTAAATTAGACTTCTTCTTACTATTAAAATTAATAGTAATTTATAATTAAGAGCTATTTACCTATAAGGTTTAAGTTCGTTATAGGACTTTTATATAAATAGAAAGTTATTTATACTTTCTTATAAGCTATATATATTAGCTTAAAAGCTCTTAAAACAGAAACTTATAAGATAGAATATAATATTCTACTTATTTAAGTTAATATAGCTAGCTTAATTACTTCTGTATACCTTCTTAGTAATTAAAGACTCGAGCTATTATAGGATTATATAAATAAGAATTAGATTTCTTATATTTATACTTTAAAGATTAATAATATAATTATTAAAGATTAAAGTTATATTTACCTTAAGTTTTAAAGGAGAAAAGCTTATAGGGAAGTCTAACTATATTAATTAGCTTCCTGAAGCTAAACTTTTCCTAGAAATCAATGGCTATATGCCTTATATTGATAAATCAGAAGAAAAACCTAAAATTAGTCTTTATTATAAACAAGAAGAAATTGTTCCTAAAGAGACTAGTTCAGAAACTAATAGTTCTTCTAAAAAGACTAGTCCAGAAGCTAGTAGTCCTCCTAAAAAACAATATCAATGAGTTCCTTATTCTCCTGAATTAGCAGTCAAATATAATGAAAAACTAGCTGAGTTTCAGAGATTCAATAAAAGAGCCTTAGGAGCTATTAAAACTACTATATCCTTAGAGATTATAGAACGTTTTAAGGATAAAACTACTGCTTCTGACTTGTGGGAAGCTATAGAGTCTACTTATAGTTACTCTAGCTTCGAAGTTATAGGTAGATATTTTAATAGGTTAATAGATAATAGTTATAATTCGTTTAATTCAATAGACGAATATACTAGTAATCTATAGGCTAGTTTTATTTATTTAAAAGAACTAAGCCAAGAATTACCAAAGCCTATTATAGCCTGGATTTTATTTAAAGGTCTTCCTAATACTTTTGATTCTTTTATAAGTAGAAAGTACGAGGAATTAGCTAAGATCCTTGAATCTAAAGCTACTATAGACCTAGACAAGCTTATAGCAGATATTATATCTAAAGAAGCTCGTATTAAAGCTAGCGATTTAGAGTTAAATAGAATAACTACTAAATATAAGACTAGACAAGCTAATACTAAATATTGTAAATACTACAATAGGAAAGGCCACCTAGAAAGTCAGTGCTATTCTAAATATCTAGAGCTTAGAAGAAATAATCCTATTATAAATTCTAATAGTAATAAAACTATTAAGAATAAAAAGACCTCTAGAGGAGAGTCTTATAGGTCCTATAGAGACCTTAATAATACTATTAATAATAGTATAAAACAGGAATCCCCTAAGGTAGTAATAACTACCTTATATAATAGTTATTTTAATAAGAAAATACTATTGGATTCTAGAGCTAGTGAACATTATACTCCTTATAAAGAATGGCTATTAAACTATAAACCTATTAGTAATAAGGCAATAGTTATAATACTCTACTAGCTCGCTTATATATTAATTTAGCTTGTCTAGGACAAATATAATATTAAGTTATATAAATATTATAATATATATTAAACTTTTAATATCTTGCTAATATTTAGTAATATTAATTCTTTTGTCTTTGTTTATAGAATAGTATAATATTTTGTAGTCTACGACTAGAACTTTCTTTGAAATATAAGTTTCTTGTGTAATTCCAAAATAGTCGAGTATACTTGTTAGATATTGCTCCTAGTCGACTTTAATTATATAGTTTTGCCTGTCGCAAGTAATTCTTGCTTCAAGGATTTTACTAATCTCCCTTAGATTCTTGGTACTAAATCTTCCTGATAATCGTTTATAGAACTAGCTAATATCTGTCTATTGCTTGGCTTTAGCTACAATATTATCTATATATACAAGTAAATATATATCTTGTCTGTAATTTATAAATAAATATAAGTCTACCTTGCTTTGTATAAAACCTTACTTGATAAGTTCTCCCTTGATAAGTATATTCTAGTCCCTTGTAGCTTATTTTAGTTTATACAAACTATAAAGTACTTGTTATATATATTTAGATTTGATTGCGATTTCTTGTAAAAAAGTAAAATAAATCTTCTTTTTAAAATATAATTCTATAAATATATTCTTGATATCGAATTAAGAGATTTCTTAGTCTTCTACTATAGCTATTACAAGAAATAGTCTTAAAATATTTATATAAACTATTAGTACAAATATTTGAGTATAGTTCTTTCTATATATTTGACTAAATCCTTAAACTATTAGTCGAGCCTTAAAGTACTCTACTAATCTGTCTATTCAAGTCTTTATAATATAGACTTACTTATATAATATAAGGTTTACTCCCTTTAGTAGAATTGTCTCTTGTATTGTCTAGTTTATATATAATAAGAATATCTCTTTTATTTCTACTACTTTCTATTTGTTTATATAATTAAAGTTATTTATAGCCTTTCTGTAAGTTCGCGAAATTCGAATACCCTGAATAACTTCTACTAAAAATATAAAATCTATTACTTGGTCTTTAAAGTAGTCGTCTAATATCTCTAGCTCTTTCTGTATATCTAGAAATTATATTAGTATAGCCTTTGCGATCTTGGTTAATCTTTTATTTTTAGCTAAGTCAGATTTAGATTACTTTTATTTAGTTTTAGATCTCGTAAAGTATTAATATACTTCCTCTGCTTGTCGGAGTCATAAAGAGGTTAGTCAGTCAGGAGTAATTTATAGTAAGACTAAAGTACTATTATTATTGAAAGCTAATATATTTTCTAGTAAAGTAAAGTATAAGATCTCTACTCTCAATATAGTCTTGAAATTGCTCTCGCCGACTAACCTATTACCTTGCTAACTTAAGTTAATAGTACTAGTCAACTTGTTATTTTATTAATCTAAGTCAATAATACTAACCTTAGTAGAACTATTTTCTTGTTAACCTAAATCAATAAAAGATAGTAAATATAGATTTTTGCGCGAATCCCCCTTAGCGAAATTACTATCTATTTTCTCCTTTAGTCGCCCTCTTGCCTTTTAGTCTAGTATAATATTTCTAGTTCCTTGTACTCTAGTTTTAACTCTTAATCTCAAGTCGACTATTCCTTCTTTGGTCCTCTTATCTACCTCTAGCTAGCTTACTACTATAGTATAGTTATACTCTAGTAAATAGACCTTGAAATACTTTATTATAAACTCTAAGTATTTTATAAATATATTAATCTTTCCGGGATTTATTAGCTTATCGCGCCTTTAGTTTAGTAGAATAGTCTTGTAATCGATATAAAAGTAATATTTGCTTTTCTATTTATATATATAGTCAATAAAAGGGACTTCTTTTATAAATATCTATATTAGACTAACTTTCTAGCTATTAATTCTTGGGCTAATATCTGTTTGATTTTATATATAAGAGTCTATTTCTATAGCTTTATCTTAGAATTCTATTAGCAATTAAACTTTTTCGATTATTGTTTATATATTTACTTTTATAGTCTAAATACTTTGCTTAGCTAAGCTATTTTGATATAATAATATTATAGTTATCAATTAAGCTTTTATATTATTAGTAATTCTTTATTTGTTAGTAACTTTGAGTAACTCAAATATATTATTAGATTAAGTATTTATAATCTTTGTTTAGATTTAGTACTCGATATTAATTCTTTAGACCTTGAGTCCTTTATATATATTATTCTTTCGCTTAAGTAATAATATCTAATCTCTTCTTGAATAAATATTAATAATTAATAGAAAATATTTATTTCCTTAGACTAAAATTAGAAATAGACCTATAATATTGAACTAGATTTTATCTAAGATTACTTTTGTCTATAAGCTTAGTTCCTTCGAGATTTTATTATATATCTTGATTAGTATATAAACTTTGTATATACTATAATCTTCTTTTCTTGGAACTCGAATTAGAGTTAAGAGAGTTATAATCTTATAAAGGCTTATAATCTTCTTTGAGTTTAGATATATAAATCTCTAGTAATATCTCAGGTAATAGTCCTTCTCTTTCTAAGTAAGTTCTAAATTACTTTTGTAAGCTAGATTAGAGAAATCCTTTTTACTAATAATATTAATTAGTTTAATATTTTCAAGTTAATTTATTTTAGTATTAGACTTATTATTCTTAGTTATAGCAAATATAGTATTTTAATAGCTTCTAGCAATATATATTTATTTATTTATTTATTTTATATACTGTTTTGGCTCGTAGGCTATACGGGCAAGCTATATTATATATCCTCAGGAAACTAGTAGCTAGGAAAAAACCTGAGTTCCTTCTGTCTTTTCTCCGGCAATAAGTTAATATACTGTCGGCGATATTAAGATGTTACTACCTGCTAGAGGCTTTCTAGCTATAGAGGAGAGCGCCTACGAGGTCAAATTGTCGTAGCCTGCCTGTCTATATAATCTATTTGTATATCTGAGCAATATATATTATAATATATAATTTGTTTATTATTATTATAGTAACAACTCTTTTCTTGTCTTTCTTGAAATATATTATATTATTATTAAATAAGCCCTTTAAGCCTACTTAATATAACTTTCTTGCTAATACTAGATTAATATTAAATTGTAATATATAAAATATATTCTTAAGAACTATAAAAGAACTATTTATATATTTTAGTTTTATATTATTTGTTGGAGGGTACGTGATTGTAACTTTATTAAGTTGATTTATTATAAAAGATTATTTTATTATAAGTCCTTGAAGAAAAAAGTTCTTCTAGGAAAGCTACCCTTTCTCTTTACTTATAGACAAATTATTATTTCGGAAAAATATAACTCCTTATTATTCCGAACTATTTATATATTAAGTGCCTTATAGCTGCCTTAATATTATATTATAATTATTAAATAATAATTAACTTTTAAAGTTAAAGTATTATTAATCCTGTTTTTATAGAATAATAATAAAGTAATAGAAATATAAAAAGATTAATCGATCGATCGATCGGCCTAATATTAGCCTGTCTTACAATTTATAATAGGCTAACCGAATATAGACTAGTATAGTTATGTGACTATAATAAGTATCAAAGTACTAATTATATAATATTAACTAATTAACTAGAATAGCTAGTCTAATATCACCTGCAGGTTACCCTGTACCTGCTAGAAGCTATTATATATCAGCTACCCTATATTAGTCTTAAATAGTTAATATTTAATATTATTTATATACTTTGTAATTAATTCTCTCTTTTTAATCTTAATATATCTATACTTGATTAGAATTAATAAACTAAAGAGAGAAAGTTAATTAGATATATATAAAATAATATTAATATTGACTAGTCAAGATATAAAAGTAATCTTAGTAATTTCTTCTTTAGAAAACTAATAGATTTCTTTGTTATCTTTCTATGCTTTACTTGACTCAAAAGAATTAACTAAGACTAAAGAATTACTATTTGCTATATAGTTATATACTTTCTTTCTAATAGACTTAGAGTTTGGCTCTGAGGTAGACTTATTGACTTTTTATTTTGTTAGTTATACCTTTTTCTAGTTCTAAGATTCTTAATAGACAAATTCTTGTGCTCTACTGAGATCTAAACAGTCCTTGATAAAGTATCGCTTGTTATACAAGTAATACTTTGGCCTATTAGATAGTAAGATAGATTTCTCGAAGTCTATACTCTACCTCTAGTACTAATAGAGCGAGATATACTTCGCGAATTATATTTAAAATATAATATAGACTACTTCTTTAATATAGTATATTTTAGATTTCTTTTCCTCGAAATACTTGAATTTGTCTTTGATTATTAGATTACTTTGAGTATTCAAGATATTAATTATAGTCTTATATAACTTAGAGAGAGATCTAATTAAGACAAGTAATAATATAATATTATTATAAACGAACCTTATATTAATATTTACTATTTCTAGCTTATATTTATACTTCTTCAATTTATCTCAGAAGTTAGTAACTGAGACGGCAGTAAGGCATCACAGGCAGTCAAGCGTACAAGAACCAAATCCTATTCGAAGATCTAAAGCTAAAGAGAGAAGAAGGACTCATAAGGAGTAAGTAAGCTTATATATATCTAGTAGTCCTATACTAGGCCACTTAAGGCTCTAGTAGCTTTCGTTGGCCCGGCCCAAGAAATTAGATATATATATAACTTTCTAGGGTCACAAGATATATAGCTTGTAATATCTTTGTTGGCCTAGGTTAGCCTTATTGATCTAAGTTAGTAAGGCCTAAGTAGACTATATTGTCTTAGTAACTATACTTTCTTTTCTCTAGATAAACGTCTAGATCTTTGTTATATATATATTAGTAATTATAGTATTTGTCTAGAAATACTTCTTCTAAAAATATATCTATAAATTATAAATATATTTATATTCGTCGATTAGATATTAGTTATTGTTACTAAGTGATCTAAATATAAAGTCAAGAGTAGTTACTTTATCTTTGAGATATTTAACTTTTTTCTTAATATTAAGTCGAACTATCTTGTTTCCCCTTGCTTTAGTAATATCTAGCTCCTCGAGAGCCTCTGTCAGGTCTCCAACTATTGCTATTATGTAATATTCAATATATATTTGCTTGTAGATATAAAAAACCTCCTTTCTCTTGAGCTTAATTTTATACCGACGAAACCAAGCTTCGTGATTGTCTCAGGCAAGTATTAGAATTTTCTACTCTTCTTTTTCTTTTACTATCTTATATATATTCGAGGTTATAGAAGATAATATAATATAGAGTGTCGTAGATTTAGTTGTCGTAGATCGAGGAGATAATTCGATATATAACAAGTTATTTGTGTAGAAATATTGCGCGACAAGCTCGTACTCTCAATCGTATCTTTTCCTTTGACTTGTACAGTTGATATTCTCGCTGACTTGCTTTGTCCTTCTCCCTTAGATCGGAGGTAATTGATTCTTCCGCGAATTGTAGCTAGAGTCCTTAGATCGACTCGTATAATTGATTCCTAATCGAATTAGTTGGGGAGTCCTTTAGTAGACTTATAGTTTAATTGCGATTGCTTATACTAGTCACAAACCTAGGCTTAT
>JAJTIW010000071.1:0-21611 GCA_021365295.1 Tricladium varicosporioides | reverse complement strand
TAGTAGGTCTATCTTATAGTCAAGCAAGAAGTAATAGTCTATTACTATATCAAGCTATAAATCTAAATATATTATACTCTCGATATATATAAAGCAAAAACAATAGATTATACAAATATTTCGAGACCTTAAGCTACTCAAGTATATCGGAAGTAATTCAAGAACTATATAGATACTAGAGGACAACTAAGGAATACTAGTATTTGTCGAGAATCCTTATCTCTATAAGAGGTCAAAATATATTGACATCTATTATTATTATATTCGAGACTTGAGGGAAAAGGATAATCTACAAGTAAACTTTATTTCGACAAGCGAAATAATTGCGAATAATATAACAAAGCTACTCGGAAGGATTATATTCGAGAAGTTCAGGGTATAACTAGAAGTTCTAAACAGATAATAGAGAACTAGAAGAAGGAGAGAAGGAAACAAGAGGTAATTTGCCCTGAGAGGGAATATTAAGGAAATATAGTATAGACTATAGTCACTTGACTGACTGCCTTGGTTAAGTAAATTGAGGGCGACCTCAATTAGTATATAGATTACTCTAGACAAGAATAAATAGATATTACTTTCTATAGACTTCTCTTCTTTGGAGTAGTTTAATATAAGTCGATTTTATTTATTAACTTTTTAATTTTATAATATTATTAATAGGCCAGCAAAGTCGAACTCTCAGCCTATACGAGGCGCTAGCTACGAACCTTCGATTGTAATATTATCGGAGAGCCGATAAGAGACTAGTATATTCGATGGAGCTATGTTTGCGCGTCGAGGTAGTTGCCAGGTCTTGCTAGCCTATCCTCTGGCGAAGCGTAGGCGACACAGAATAGAGGACTACTATCAAAATAGGTATCAAAACTATCCGATATACGAATACTCGAGTAGGGAACGAGCCTCCGATGGAATGTTGGCGTAGAACTAATACCTATCTATACGACAGGACACCTCTGGGGTAATGATATAGAGTTTTCACTAGACGATATTCACGACGTATAGCGACACAAGTCACCTAAAGGACCTATCGAAGCTCTTGTTAATCAATATAGTCGAAGCTCTTGTTAACTGATTAGAGTCGAAGTTCTCGTTAATCGAGTATACTATAAACAGATACTATAGACTGGCCGAATATTGAGCGGCGGGAGGCCGAAGGAGGGAGGAATCTAGAGGGACGATATATACTATAATACTCTGTCTCAAATAGTATAGTCCCTAGTATATTATATAGAGGAACTTTACCGCAGAGATAGACTTTTTACGACAGACAAGCGCTAGTAGTCAGATATAGTCTATAGAGGACGGGATACAGAATAGGAGAACAGGTATAGTAGGCGAAAGAAAGATAGGCACAGCAGGCTATAGGGAACAGGCAAAGTAGGTAGGGAGAACAGAAGCTCTATCTTGGTTAGTAGGAGGGAAACGCTCTACTATACTACCTGGCTAGGAGTATAGCTAGAGCAACTCCTGCGAGACACGGGCAGTCTTGTAAAGAGGAGAGACTTGGCAAGGTAACACAAAGTAGCTTATAGCTATAGGATATAGTATATAATAAAGGCAACAGAGATACCTTCTATATAGCTTAAGAGGACAGATATACGCGTTAGTCTATAAGAAGGGTATATAGGGCAATTAGTATAGTATACTAATATAGGCTTAAGGAGCAAACAGGACAGAGGGCGTAAAGAAAAGCTTTGCTTCTAGTAGACCCCTCGAACTAGAGAAAAATAGTAAGCCTCTAGACAAGAGCCTTAATCCTAGGGAAAAGTATAGTAAGGAGGTTACTAGTCTTACTTATATTATAATTTGTTTATAGACTTATAATATAATTCTATATCTGATAGAGCTCCTAGAAATCTATAACGACCCCCGGAAACAGATTACTAAAATAGACTTTGTAGATAACTTATATATTCTAGTATATAGCAAGACAATTGTTAATAACTATTAGAGAATAGAAGAAACTTATAGCAAATACCTCAACTAGACAAAAAGATTTGGAATATACTTTGCCTCACAAAAATATAAACTTATTTACTTTACTCACCGGCGGAAAGCCTTCGACCTAATAGCTATAGTTATACTAGAGGGAATTATATAATACCCAAAGCAAGAGGTTCGAGTTCTAGAGGTCTAAATAGACCCAAAACTTAAGTAGATAGCTCACACAAAAGTAATCCAAAGGAAAATATTAGTATATTACTATACTCTGTCTAGCATCTTAAGATCGACATAGAGAGCAGTATTTAGAATAGCTAGACAAGTCTATACCTTAGTTATATAGACTACTATAGTATACAGGGCTAGAATCTAGTATATACTTAGTGAATAGCCGGCTATACCCAAGGGAATAGCTCCTAAGCTCTCACGACTCTAAAACAAAGGTCTACGAACTCTAGCAGGTATATATAGGGCCACTCCTACACGGCGAGTCGAGGCAGAAATACTAATCCCGCTAATAAATATATATCTCGATAATCTAGTAGCAAGATATAGAGAACAGGCAAAGTATAACGCCGGTATATTACTAGTAATTAGCAAGGCTTATATTATAATCCAAAAACAACTCTAGAAAAAAAAGAGGCCGACCAAGACCCCAACTACTACTAATACTCTAGAAGACAAATATAGAGTAGTCACATAGATAGAAAAGCAAAGCAGAGGTACTACTTCCAGACACAAGCTCCCTCTCGCCAGGCAGGCCAAGAAAAGGAGAAAACCTAGAGAAAATACGATATATACTCGCCTACTAGAAAACAGTCACAGACAAATACAAGAATACTATATTTTCAGGTATACAACTCCGTCTAGACCCTCAAGTTCTATATCTCTATAACAACCTCTGCAAAGCTGAGAGTACTCTACTTATTTATCTCTGTACGAGATATGCCGGCTTTGCGGCAACACTCCGCCGGCTGAGAGTCCTAGGCTATAAGTCAAGTCTATATATATACGAGAGAGGGCAGGAAATAGTTCGCCATATCTTGGTATACTACTCGCTAGAAGACAAATATAGACACTGGCTAATTGCTAGTAATATACTAAATACTAATCTCTGTCTTAGTATAGGCTAGAAGGCTAGACAGATATACAAATAAATTATATAGACAGGTAGGCTATAATAATTTGACCTTGTAGGTGCTCTCCTCTATAGCTAGAAAGCCTCTAGCAGATAGTAATATCTTAATATTATTAGTAGCGCGTTAACTTATTGCCAGAGAAAAGACAAAAGAAACTTAGATTTTTTCCTAGTTACTAGTTTTCTGAGGATATATAATATAGCTTGCTTGTATAGTTTACAAGTCGAAACAATATATAAGATAAATAAAATAAATAAAATAAAATAAAATAAATAATATTATTAATAAAATAATTAAATATAATTATAAACTCTTAAAGGATATTCTTTCAAAGCTTAAAAATAAATAAATTAATAATTTATTAATTGTTTTATTTATTAATTATATAATAATTTATAAATTAATAGATTAAACTTTATTTTATATAATATATAAAAGAAAATTAGTTTTATTTATAAAATCAAGAATATTAATTTAAAGAACTTTTTTTATAAAGAAAATTTATAATAAAATAAAACTTATTAAATAAAAAGTAAGATAATTTTAATTTAAAGAACAAGATACTAAAAAGATAATTTATTAAAAGTTATAAAAATATTAAAAAAAAAAAGAAATCTTTAATTTTAGACAAAATATTAGATTAAAACTATTTAAGAAAAGAGACTTTATTTTATAATATAACTTGTTTAAAAAGATTAATATATTTTTAAGTAAAAAGTTAGATTTTAGATAATTTAGACTATATTAGATTATCTAGACTAATCTAATAAAAGAATATTATAAATTAAAAGAATTTAATAATAATAAAGTTTTTTTAAAAAAATATCTTTTTAGAGAATTAACTAAAGTTATTCTTGAAAAGAAAGAGATATAAAGAAAATAAAGATTTTGAAATAAATTATAATAACTTTAAAATATAAATTATTAATAATAATCTATAATAACTAAAAAAAACAGAAATATAAAGTCTAGAAAGTTCTTAGCAAGTAAAAGTATTTTTTAATTTTATAATAAATAAACTATATTTCTTTTAGATTTAATTATAAAATAATTATAAATTTAAAAATTAAATAAAAATACTTTTTATAATAATAATAATTTACTATTAAAAGTAAAAGATTAATATAATATTTAATAATATAAAAGTTATTTATCTAAATTTTTATTTTTATAAAAATATAAAAATCTTTATCTTTTAAACTAATATATACTTTAATTTTATTCTTAGACTATTTAAATATTAAAAGTTATTAAAAGACTAAAATATCTAAAATTTAGAAAAGTTAAATATTTATATAATATATTAAATATATATATTTAATTATAAAATTAATTAGTTCTTTTTTGAGTTTAGTTTTAGTTTATATAAAAAATAACTAGTTTTAAAAAAAAATTTAAAGATTAAAAAAAAATATTTAACTAAAATAAATATATAAAAAAAAGAATTTTATAAAACAAAAGAATAATAAAATATAAAAAAGAAAAAAATAATATATTAAAAAGAAAAGTCTAGATTTTAGATTTTTAAATTTCTAGATTTTTAGAATCTTAGAAATTTTAAAATTAAATTTAAGATTTTAAAAAATTCAAAGACTATAATTAATAAATAAAATCTTTATAAATAAAAGAAAAAAGAAAAGAAAATAATACTTTTTTATTTATATATATTTTTATATAAAAAAAGTTAATAAATATAAAAAATATTAATAAAAGATTAAACTTAATATTATAAAATAATTAAAGAAATATTAATTAAGTTCTAATTTAGAAAAAGGAAAAGAAAGACTTAATAAATTTAGTTTAATAAATTTTTAAATAAAATTTATTAATATTACAAAAATAAATAAACTAAAAAAAAGAAAGTATAAAATAAATTCAAGAAGAAAAAAAAAAAGAGTTAACTTTTTATATTTTTATTATTGTCTAAAATAAAAGAAAATTAATAAGAATAATAATAATACTAAAGCTTATAATAGAGAATCAAATAAAGTTAGCTAAGAAAGAACAAATATAAGAAAATAGAAAAGAAGACTTAGTAAAGTCAAATAAAAATTAAATCTCTTTTAAATTATTAGAATTAAAGATTAAAACTAAAAAAACAAATAAGCAAAAAAATTAGAATTTATAAAAAGTCCTTTTAAGGCTTACTATATTAAAACTATAGTAAGAGCTTAAAAGAGATAACTTAATAACCAAATATTATATTTTCCCGAAGAAAGTATATCTAAAGAAGTATTCAAGAGGCGTCTAAGTGATTTCAAGTATATCCAAAAGAACTTAGTTTGATAAAGGAGAAAGAAAATAAAGAAAAACTTTACTTTCAAAGTCTAAAGACTATAGTTCGAAGTTCGATAATTCGATATTAAAATTTAATAAAAAAAGATTTAAGAGACCTATATTTATTTTCTTGTTTCTTTTATTCAAGTAATATACTTATTTAGTAAGTATATATTATTTTTATAGAAGATATATAAAAGGAAGAAATTTTTTGTCAAAGTTAAAATTCGAAGAAGAATATATTTGTTCTTATTAGCAAAGAATTAATAAATAACTAAAGAGAATATATAAAAAATAACAAAAAAGAGATAAGATTAATATTTCTAAGCTAATTAATAAGTTAATTAATTAAGGCTAAGAGTTATAAAAGAGATAAATTAAATTGTTAAAAAGAAAGAGAAAAGAAAACTAAAAAAAATATTTATAATAGTTAGAAAGAAGTTATATCTTTCTAATTAGATATAATATTCTTTCTATTTCCTTTGTTCTATTACTCGAGGTCAAGAGTGAATTTGGAAGTACTCTAATAGAGAGGAATTACAGTAATTGAAAGTTACGGGATATAAATTTTGGGAGAAAAATATACTATATTCGTTAATTTTTCTTTATTTATTTCTACATTTATATATTCTCTTACTAAATTACTATTCTGAAAGAATAGTAAAAGAAAGGGGGGACGAATATAGTAGGGATAGCTTTGGTTTAAAAATCACGTGATAAACTAGAAGTATATAGTTAGATTTTTCCCGAGGGAGACATATATACACATATATTACCCACCACTTATTTATTTGTATTTTGAATCAATCAGTTATTATTAATTAAATTCTTCTCTTGATACTTGCTTCTCAAAGTCTATAGGTTGAGGACCTTATTCTACGTACTAGATCCTGTTCTCGTTTCTTGCTCTCAAGTTATAGTTTTGATCCCCTCTATAATATCCTTAGTCAAATTAAGCTTTGGTTTCGCTAGCACAAAGGTAAAGGCTTCTTTTATATACAGGATAATACTCCTTCTCACAGATCAAGGGAGACACAGCAAAATCTCTATTTATACTATATTCCCATTATTAGATTCCCTCCTTATTCTCCTGATTTAAATCTTATAGAGCATATATAGAATTGGATAAAGAATTGAATTCAGAATAATTACTTTGAGGCTCGATATAATATTGAAAAGATCCCTTTACCTAGGCTTCGGGAGATTATATATACAGCTTGGAATACTGTACCAAATGACTATATTCAGAGCCTCTTTGAGAGCTAGTGGGAACGCTGTGAAGCTGTTATTATTGCTAATGGAGGCCCTACTAAATATTAATATATCTTCATTTTCCATCGTTTCCTTGAAGGCGGTGAGCTCTATAATAACACTATATTACAGTGGTAAAACTGTAGCAAAAATGTAACGCGCTAACAAATATTCAGGGGGGGGGATAGTACTACGGTCCCTCCTTAGAAATAACTTAGTCTAATATTATACAGGTATCAAACTTCGTCAAGTAATAATCCAACTTCGTCAGACAACTAAAACTGCGTTCCAAAAGCACGATATATATAACTTGAATACCTCCATTGAAAGGGAGCCAAGCCAAGTTCTATCTGCAAACGACGCTCTAATCCAACAACTTAAGGATAAGGCATAGACGTTCCTTTCAGCTGCACTGGATATGATCTCGACAAAGCCATTTATATAAACGACGTCTCGTATTATGAGAATTCTGTTAATTTCAAATTAGAGAAAAGCCGGCGGCGAGTAGCAGCAGCCCCCCTCGCTCTGTACCCTTCCCTACGTGCCACAGCCCAACCCCTTCGCGCCGACTGCCTTCACACTAAAGTCTGGTGACGAATAGGATTTTGGACTTAGTGTTCTGTGGAGGAAAGAGAAGATATCCAGAAATGACCTGTCTAGACCCTGCTGGTCCTTTCCAGAATCGCCGACATGTGCTCCTCACCCTGAATTGTGCGGTACGACCCTCTCGGCTCTTCGACGTACAAGGAAATTGTGCTTCCGGGGTTATTTAAACCATCTTGATTACTCTCGGTATTTCGTTCCCAAACCAATTCGGGTAGGCGATAAATGCAAGTCCAACACGTCGATATTCATTCTCGTTCAGCCCAGTCTTGACGAGAGCCAAACAATAAATATTCCAGCTCTTCATCGTGATGATTGGCTCGCACAATACTGGCATCAAGAATATTTGGTCTGGCAGTTCCCCAATCTCGTCTTTGAGAAGCCTCCCGATTCTTCTTCGATCTTGACTTGGGTCGTGCAAGAATTCACCCTTCCTGATGTCGGCAATTCGAAGCAAGCATGTTAGCTCTAAAGTCGCGTCCCAGTAAGGCCCAAATAGTTTCCAATCTGACCCATATGACCATTGCTTTATCTCGATATAGCAAATCTTATCGGGGCCTTCCCATCCCTTGTCATATATCCCGTTCCAGCGGACTGGTGATTCTAGCATCGAACACCAAGATACAGATGGCCCAATGAATAACTGAGGCGGCTTAATCCTCCATGCCGAGACTTCGGCCGTGAATAGTACATCACTATCAAAATGATCACGGAGCCACGTTTCGTAATTGTGAGGGCTCCAAAGAAGACCCCGCTGGAGATCAGTGGACCAGACGCCACCGATGTAAGCGGGGAATGGCCGCCATTTACCCCTGGGACTCTCGCGGCCTTGTAGAGTGGACTGCAAATTTTGAGCGATGCCTGCTAGCGCTGGCAATCTATCTGAAGGATATGTGATTGAGCGCTTGTAATATTCCTCCACGAGCGTGCTCCAATTTTTGTACAGTGCCTCAATTCCCTCACTTGACAACATCAACTTTGGGCCTCCCTTTACAAAATTTATAGTCACTTTTTCATTACTCATGGCCTTCACTCCTTCATCGTCTTGGTACACTGCTCGACTCTGGGAGTAATACCCAATTGCATCTCGAATGGGCCTCGGTATGTATAAACCTGGATTAGCTGCGGGATCGGAGTAGTTGGCCTGGTATCCGACACAATTCCAATACATTCCATGACCTGTGAATGAGAGGGTCGCGTGTGAGATGATCTCTTCCTGCAAGACCCACGCTCGATCGAACAGCGGCCCTTTCGGGGCTGTATGGCCGGCAGGTTTGTCATCTACTGGATGCACCACGTGAATGCATTGCATTGGAAATTCGGTCGATGGCCTGTTGTCCAATGACTTCAAAGCACAAGGTGTATGCAGACGATGATCTTGATTTGGAAAGAGGCCCTCCTCGCCAGATGAAGCATTTGCTGCTGCGATTGTGAAGAGTGCGTTGCCGTAGGTGCGGCCCATGCCAGCTGCCTCTGTTCAATTTCAGCCTCCATAAAATAGCTCAGATAAAGTCTACAAACCATATTCCCATTCCTCCACCGAGTCCTGCAAGATACAGAGAGAGTCAATCCATATATATCGGATTCCAAAAACTCTGGTAACCTGTATGGCTTCTTGAAATGTCTTCGACAGCGATGCCATCGGAATGCCTGCCTCTCTTTCAGCAATATTTTTGGTAGTTGTCATTGCGATACTTCCGCGTCCCCAGCAGTGGCTCAATGCCACGTATCGAGACAATACAGTGGGGGTGACTAAAATAGGGTCTCTGGAACCATCCGGGGGTCCAACATCGACCAACCTATTAGGCATTCTAGGAATCTGAAGTTGAATGCAACGCGGGTGATTGATCCAGCACCTTGCCAACCACAGCTTGGCCAGACGTACATTAGCTAAGTAACACGAGGATGGCTTTGCATTCAATGCTTGAAGTTCGCTCATCTGTTCTTTGAGCGCGTGAGCTTCTTCCGAACTTTGCGTTAGAGGGAGGAACTCACGACAGAGCCTGAGGAATTTCAGATGCCCATACTGCTTTCCACCACGACTGATTTCCATTCTTGACCCATCCTCAGGAGTCCACGAAATATCGTAATAGGCATCTGGAGCTACTTCTGTGTGTAAAATGATGGGGTGCTTCGCGGTCAATTTGGACAGGATATCCTTTTGTGGAGCAAAGGCATAATGCCATATTAGCATGCAACAATGACATCCGTTTTGACAGGAATCATGCAGAGCCTGTATTGAGGGCTGGTGAATGTAGAATAACCATTGTTCAAGGACTTTGGGCGACTCCCTGGGGAAATATATCTTAATCAAACGTGCTTTTTTTGGCTCCAGCAATGTGAGCGGACCAAACCACATCAAATAGCAGACTTCACAGAGAGCATCGGGGTCACGCCATTCAGGGTATCTCGAGAAAAACTGGGACATTGCGGACATTGTGACGGCCGTGACTTCGGGATCAGCTTGAATCTTAAAGTAGTAAATGGGCAACTCAGCATATCAAGAAGATGATGAAATCTCTCCCCCGAAGTTGGTGGGGTGGCTACCAATACATCAACATTGCAGTGTGAATGCAGAGCCGGGGCCGCTTACATCGTGCCGTAGGAGTCCCTATAATGGGCTTGGTTAGCCTAAATCCTACACCCTCGCACCAGCAGAAATGATCTCACGTCGCAATCACTTCTACCACTGTAATTTTGCCCTGCAGTTGAAGCGCACACGACATATTTGTAGAGTAACTATGATAGAGTGAAGATAAATAGATACTGTAGTCAGCAGCACCACCAGCACTCGCCATATGCGACTCCACCAGCTGCCATGAGCGCCAGAAACAGATCTCCCATGCAACAATAAATCTATTTTTACTAGCACCTAGAGTCAAATCGATCCTGTAGGCTTTACTAAGTTCTCTAGGCACCCTGAGTCTACCAAGCCAATATCTCTCGCACGTGCAACTTCAGCGAGGGTTACTTGTCAACTTCAGATGCTGTTGTGCCCGCGTCAGCCACAGTCCCCAACGGCTTCAAGTAAAATATAGCGAGCCCGGGCGTGAACATAATAAATTCTATCTAGGCTAACGTTAATTACTAAGCACTGAAACACATAGACCCTCTCATCGCACCGGCGTAACTCCCGAACTGCATTCCTCTCCTCTCTGAGTGTCTTTAAAATTTGGTGCCATATTATTTCGTGATAGGAACTTTCCTCAAGTGCTCCAAATTTTGAAAAGACTTTAATAGTTGCGATTAAGCAGGGGGGGACAGCAGAAGCGGTGATTAGTAGTGTGATTGAAACGATCGACAGTATATGTTACAGCACTAGCTCCAGTAGTGCTCTAAGCTGCGTGAGAGCAAATATGAGTCTGATTGTGCTAGGACTAATAGGCTATATCTTAGGATATTTTGAATATACCAAAAGAAAAAGAAAAAGAAGAATTCCTAGGTTCTTTTCAAGCTTCACTACCCCTAACGCACAGACTCCAGTCCGAGGTTGGCCCGTTCTCAAGTTGTTCCATGCGTAACAATTACCTGACCTAGATACACGTGAGATGTCAATGTTACAAGGGGTCTATTATGGTAACTTATCAAAGGAAAGCCCTCCGTAAATTCAAGGGGGTGGCGACGACGTGGTTATAATTTTCGGAATTGATAGTTCAGAATGTGCGGGAGAGGTATATAATACAACCAAAACAAAAATAAATGGAAATTTTTAGACGTTCACAGATATTTAGTCGCTTGAACTCGAAGTATGTTGTGTCTAGTTTACAGGGTGCGTCTCGGCATGCAGGGATAGAGGTTAACTATTTTTTAAGTGAATTCCATAGTGAGAATAAACACCTCTTAATTAATTTGAAACTAAAGAGGAAGCTTACAAGACTAGGTTATATTTCTTCTTGAAAGGAACATCTTCCTTTTAAAACCCTTCTGCAGCTAGTAATAGTATCGCTTCAAAAGGAAAACGGCCTTCTCTTACCTTCGGGCACTCCCAGGTTAACGTCTATCCCTGCGTCCCGAGACGCACACTGTGACGAGACAAACCATCGGTACTTTGGTTTTAATTAATTTTAAATTTTCAAACTTATAAAAAATTGCTATGATTTTGCGTTATTTATATTACATAACTACTTCTAAACAGTCTATATTCTATTTATTCTAAGATTTATAATCATGTCGTCGCTGTCGCGCCTAGTTGCGGAGGGTGTTAATTCAGAGTAAAATAAAACCTTTAATCTATAACACCACCACAAGCTCTTTGTGTCTCTTAAACTTATGGAACAGTTTGATTGGATATTCCGAGCCTTATCACAATATTGAAAAAACGTTATCAGCCTTGTGGCGACCAGGGAGTGTTGTTTTATGTAATATTGCCACATGCGCCAGTACTTCCGATCAAGCGATTAAGGGTCCCCGGCTATAATTACAGTAATTACAGTGTATTTACTTTTTATAATCATAGATCAAGATCCACTTCTCAAGCCGCAACTTCGTTGAAGCTTTCAGCTACTGAGCGTGTGGCTGAGTATGGCGGACTGCTACCAGAAAATTCCGTTTTCCTTAAAATTGTGTACCGGAGCTAAAAGTGGCCGATAATTGCTGACTCTCTTTCGGCTGCCCTTCTCTTTCTGCTGCCCCTCTCTTTCGACTAACTTCTTTTTCGCAGACTTCTCTTTCGCTGACTTCGCTTTCGCTGACTTTCTTCTATAGATTTTTTCTTTCGCAGACCTTTCTTTGACTGTTCGCGACGAACAGCAGAACTATTAATCTCTATAGTTGTCAGCCCTAGTATTATAAGAAATCCGCTCCTCTTGTCGCCGCCACTACTATTATAAATTTTTATATTACTTCCTTCGACGAGATACTGTCCTCAAATTTTCAGTAGCAACGACTGCGGATATAGTAGTATTTATAATAACAATACTTGTCGATATAAAATAATAGAGAGAGCGATTACTGGAATATATAACAAGATATAAGGGTAAGTATAATAATAGTAAGTATAATAGTAGGTAATATAATAATAAGCAACGTTTATTACAAGACATAACAAGTACGGCAGAGGGATATAAAAGGATGGCCTCTATTTCTATTTTGCCTATCTATACAACTATTACTATTACTATACTACAAGGGCTATTAAAGCTAGCGCGAGCCTGCCTCAAAACAATCCAAGCTAAAAATCAGTCTATTTATTCTCTATCCTTTATATAACAATCTCATCTTCTGTATCCTCTACTATTATATCTACACCACTAGAGCTCTCAATAAATATAATATAAACTCAGCTTCCTCAACTAGTATTCCGCTTATATATATTACTGAGATTCTCGCTGGTGCTTTGCTCATTTGTATTACCTTCGTAATAAGCTCTGGCACATCTGCCTCTGGCTCTGACATATATATCTCTGGCGTAGCTCTTTTGCGCTTCCGACTACGTTTATTCTTGCCTTTAGCTTCTTTAGCAGCCTCTTTTTCAATACGTTTTACCCGTGCTTCCTCAAGGTCTTTATAGCTCATAACCTTCGCCTTTCCCAATACCAACAACTTAGTTAATCGTCGAACTTTGACTTCGTTATTAATTGTGTCTAAAAGTTGAATTCGATTGTCCTTGAGAGCCTCTCTAACAAGTCCTTGTTGGCCAACTTTAATAAACTTCAATACGTGCCTCTCGAACTTCTGTCTACTTGTGTCATCAAGTATATAAGCAACCTACTTGATAATTACAATTTACAGCAATATAAAGCTATCTACTAACACTAAAGTTACAAGTGTTTGTAATATCTCATCTTGCGGACAAGACCCTATATTTGTCTCATCGGCCCTTACAACAGTTAAATCATCGGAATCAGCGGGGTCAGCGGGGAAAATTATAGTATATATCTGAGGACTCTATCTAAATTAAACGGGAATAAACTACTTGCAGCAAAACCGGCCTTGATATTCTTCGGCGTAAACGCTTTTTTCCTTGCCAAGCTAAAAAGAGAGGTCAAATACTACTTACTAATTATATTTACAACTCCTTGTTCTAGTCGATCAACCTGTTCACAATAAACATCTTTCAACGACAAAAACACTATAACATTACAAGGCTACAGCTTGTGAGAGATATACGAGAGAAGACAACAGAGGAGAATATTGTTTTCGAAACAAAACTCTAAGATTTCGAGTATTTCACATATCTCGAAGCCGTCGCAAATCAATATCTGTAGCTTCTTGTTAGCTCGCTCCTGAGTTTGGAGATGAAATATATACTTAAGCCACTCTAAGCTAGTCTTCAAGTCGATATATCTAGACTCAGAGTATATATACTACTACCCGAGGGTATAAAATATAATTCAGTTACTTTAATAGATATTAGCTAGTCAAATAATTATAGAGTCTAAATATCTACTATCAATACTAATATATTCGATCGAAGTTATCGATATTCGTTTAATATATATACCCCTATATTTTCGTTTATCATCCTTACCTACAAGGACTTTAATAGAGCCTAATATAAATAATATAATCCCAGTCTCGTTTATATTATAGACATTCTCTGCAAGAATATCAGGATCTTCTAAGATTTTTCCAATTACCTCAAACTAGTATACAACCTTCTAATAGATATTTTTCTTGTGACAGTTCCAGTCCAACGCACCAAGTCTTTTCGCTAAAAGTACTAGATAGCACTTTTCTAAAGCCTTCGCCCAGTTCTTCCCTGGCGGCTTAAGTAGCCTGTCTGCTATAAGCCTCTTGCGGGTAGCAATAAAAGCTATTGAAGGAATGAACTTCATTCGTATTAGTTGTCCAATATTAGACATTTGTAGCAGAAACTTGACGACAATATCCTCTTCCCACGGCTTGAGGTACTGTTGGCCTTGTACCTTCTCTTCAATCGAGCGTCGCCCGCGAGCACGATAATGGAGAGTAGAGCGAGAAACATTACCATGATCAGCTAGAGTACAGTATAAATTAGCTATACCAGAAGGAACGCCTTGCGCCAGCACTTGACTGGCTCTGTCTATAATGGCCATCGTCGACAGTAATGTAAGGAGGATATGGAGACGAGTGAGATGCAACGAATTACATACCGCCCGGCCCGTGCATATAGAAGGTTCGAGAAACATACTATTTTTAGGTTGAGATAATACATCGAGCACGGTATTACTCTCGGATTTCTTTATTCTCCTCTCCAATTGTCCTTAAAACTTGGATTTATATTACTTCTCTATAGAACTTTTCCCTAGGCTCCGAACTGTAAAGAGACTTTGACCGTCGCGATTAAACAGGGGGAACAGCTAACACAGGTTTTCGTCACGTTTCGTGGAATTGTCTTAGCCTAAGACATCAATTAACACCACAATTCTAACAAGTCGTGAACCAATCATCAACAGCCACATAGCGCAAGGCTGGACTGCACAAGTATTTGAAATCGTTATTGCGTCGAGTCGAGGCATTACCAGTGCTCACGAAATGTCTGGCCTACGATCAATATGTCAGAATTATCAGTTTCTCATGCTGAATCGTCAGAGTCGTACCAACTCGCGTGGGATTCTCTTGTCGGACGAAGCATAAGCACATGGAATAAGCTCGGAGAATCCATCGATAAACCCCAGAGAAACAGAGCTACATGTCGTTTACAATCATTCGAGTCATTGGATGAATTTCTAGACAATCATTCGGTCGGTCCATTTTTCTGGTTCTTTCAACGAAGAGATTCTTTCATGATACAACGGCAGATGAGCAAGTGGTCACGGAATACTCTTGATGATTACGTGCTTTTGCCCGCCGCGCCAGGTTTTGTCTTGCGTCGCGATTGTTACTTCGTGAGCCACTTCTGGGAATCTTCTAACCACCCCGATCCTGAAGGGAAATACCTAAGGCTTCATCAAAATAAGCTCAGATCCCAGCCATGGTCGTACATATGGGTAGATTGGTCATGTATGCCTCAAGCACCACGATCGGATAAAGAGCTTAAGTACTTCAATCGATCGCTACAAACGATGTCCGGCATCATTCGTAATAGTGCGTTCATACAGTTCTATCCGTCGTTCAAACCTCGCCTATGGATTCTCTATGAAGTTACCGAGTTTGCCCTTACCTGCCATGACAAGATAGATTCAACACCCAATATCGCTCCCTTTCTCCGGCATGTTTCCGAAATGATTAGCACAAGTGTACAGGCAACGTTAGAGAAGTACAACTACGAATACTCTTCCCTCGATGATAGAGCCGTCTTGACATCATGGCTAGAACTGCTGGTACTCCTCCATCAACAGCGAATAGACATTATTGATCTCCGGAGGATAATGGATCACTTGACTTGGCAAAGTTCTTGTGAGGAGTACCACATGATTAATAGTTTGAAGATAGCGAAATTCGATGGTATCTTGACTGTAAACGGATCAGAATATAGGTTCAGTGCTTTCCCGAGATTGGTGAGTGTCAACATCTACGCTACTAATAAGAAGGAAATCGCTGACATTAGCTGCTAGGAAGGCGTATAACTAAAACGACTAAGGTGGGAGCTGTCGATCCTACTTGACTTCCTTCGTATAAAAGCGAATAGAATCACGCAATAGTCGTCTAGCACGAACAAACTAGCTTTTAGGTAGACAGAAATAGGCAAAAGTGTAGAGGCTACAACACTTTTAGAGGAGTGTATACAATCATGAAAACGTATCTTAAGCTCTGATAATACAGATACTCTTATAATTATACTCTGCTATAGCTACGTAAAGCACAGAAGCTGAATAGCGAGAATGAGGGAACGTGGACATGGATAAAAAAGATCAAGACTCGGCACCATCAGGCATAACAATATCTTCGTGTTAATTTACATAATTAACTCAGTAATCTAAATAAATAGTCAGGGAATCATATCACAACCTATCGGTCGGTTTTACTGGCTCGGTCAAAATGTAATACTGTACAGATCATACAGTACTATACTAAATGAAATACACCATCAAATCATACAGGATAACTTACTTTATTACACCTAGTTCTTATTCATTGCCTTATTTGACTTATATCTAGTGCCCAGGATAGCAACATTTCTAAAGATCAATATTCATAGAATAATAGTAATAACTCAAGATTACATAACAACTTCGATCGGCCTCGAAAATACCGAGGAATAATGAGTCAGCAGGCTCAATAATACAGGCGTAGCCGACAAATATAAGTCCGAAACAAACTCACAAACAGTTCCGAACTGAAGCCAATTTCGAACTCTACTATACGAGGAATATAGGAGAATACTAAATAGAAAGAATCTAATGCTAGTCGTATATAGTACGCGGCGCAATAATACCAATAATGAAAAAGGCAACTTTCGTTGATAAAGTTCATATAGGGCCTCCAATACCTAATCAGCCTCATCGGCTTGAGCCGGATCATTTAAAACTCTATGCCTAGCAGCCTCAATTAATTCTTGGCGCCTGAGGCCCCAATTACACAGTATTATTTAATCAGGCTAATTAGCACTAGACCCTGACGCTAAAATATACGGCATTTTGTGTTACTCTCCTCGTACAGCGAAACTCTTGGACTTCTTAATTTTCTACTCTAAATGTCTTCAAGATTTGATACGATATTCTTTTCTTATACAACCTTTTCCTAAATACTCCGAAATGCTAAGAAACTCTAACAGTCGCAATTAAACAGGAGGGGGGGGTTTAGCTAAAGCGGCGATCGATACCATCAACGAAACAATCGACAGTATAATTAACCACAGTCTTTTTTTTGTTGCTAGGTGGTCTCCTCAAGAATAAATAATTGAAGAAAGTGAAATATAAATAACAACTTCGTAGACTTGCTAAGAAAAAACTTTTAATTCAGAAACCATAGATTCGTCTCGTGACACAGTGCGTCTCGGGACGCAGGGATTGACGTTATATTCTATCCACAGGACTGCGAATTCAGTTCAAGGGACTAAACAGAGCCTCAGAATCCAGAATCAATACCTCCAAGCTTTCACTCCAGAATTTGATAGTGAAGGGTCACAACTTCAGGGAAAACGTGATATCTATGCGAGTGCTCTTAGAAATTAAATTAACGTCTGTCCCTGCGTGCCGAAACGCACCCCGTAACGAAACAAATCCATAGTTTACCAATCGCAACTTTTTTCTTAGCAGGTCTATGAATTTGTCCTTAAACTGTTACTTTCTTTAACTATTTCTCCCTAAGGAGACCACATGGCAGGAAGAAAACAACCGTAGTTGGTTGTGTTGTCGATCGTTTCAATCACGCCACTGATCGCTGTTTCGGCTATACCCCTATACTTAATCACGACTATTAGAGTCTCTTCAAAATTCGGAGCACTTAGAGAAAGGTTCTATATTAGAAGAATATAGCTCCAATTTTTGAAGACACTCAAAGGGGAAATGATATAGCCCGGGAGTTTCTCCAATGTAAGAAAAGGAGTATATAAACGCTATATATTTTAGCTTTATTTTGTATTTATTAATATATATTAGTAAGGTTATATTATACTATAATACTTGTAAAATTATATATTATATACTATATCTAATTAAGAACAATTTCTAGCCCTAAGCTAATTATATAATTGTTCTTATACTAAGTAACTTATATTTAATCTATTCTTATCTTTATTACTATACAAAAAAGAAGGTTATAAGCGACTAATAAAAGAAGCCCTTATAATAGGCTTTCTGTCTAAGAACCTCGAATATATAATACTATATCAAAATAGAGGAATATTCCTTTCTCTATTTTCTATTATTATATATATAGGTAGCACTCAAGAGAAGAGAAGGCCCAAAGCTAATAATATCTTACTTAAAAGAGAAAGCTCTCGAAAATTCCTAACTTGAAGACTATTCTTCGCGATAGAAATATAATCTATAGCTTAATTATATATAAACTTCGCTCGACTAGTCTATTAGATAACTAGCTATAACCTACTATAGTAGCTAATTATAATTAGCTAGTTTAGTATACTTATAGTAATAATATATAATAATATTATATTATAAGACTATTATCTAGTAAGTTATATAAGTAATAACCTCGATTTAACTTTTACTTCTAATTTAACAAATATATATATACTAACTTAAATTCTTTTATATTGTGACAAGCAGTCGTGTCACGTGCGTCGCACGTGAGTATAGAATCAGGGAATAGTTGCGAAAGGAATATATATTACTTGAAACATATTCTAAACAGGTCTCTGGCGGACCTCCGGCGGAGGTCCGTCGTGCCCCGCGCGGGTATAAGAATAGCTGGGAGGGGGTTTGAAGAAGGACATCGATTAGTTTTCTTGGTTTACTAAAGGGTACTATTACTTGAATATCAATTGAATTATCCTACTTGTAGCTACGTCGTACCCTGCTATTTGGGCTTCTTATATTCTAATCGATCTACTACAGAAGGCAGTTTATACGAGCTATTTAGCAAACATTATTATAATATCTACTACTCGAGCTAGCTCTCTTGCCGCAGACAACTAGACGTAGAGACGAAGAGAAGCTAATAGTATTAATACGGGGTCAGGAACTTTAGAACCAAGTCAGGCTAGTCTAACTTTAGAAGAAAAGCTTCTAGTGGCTAACTATTATATTCAAGAGCTAGAACAAGATGCTAGGGCGAGGGCGGAGCTAGCTAAAGCTATAAATCGAATCAGGTAGCTCGAGAAAGTAGCTATCCTAGACGTCGTTCTTTCACAAGGCGAGTATTTAGCGGCTATATATTGCCGCGCCCCCAAAACAAGGGAATTGCCAATATACAAGGGAAAGAATATCAAAGAAGCCCAGGATTTCTTTTATTAGGCGGAATTAAAGTAGAGGAAAGACGGTGATATGACGTAGACTACTAATATAGCAAAGGTTATACATTATATATCCTGCTTCGAAGGGATCGTACGGGATATATAGAAAAGGAGGGAAAGGATAGTAGGAGTCGATATAACAGTATAGGAGGACTTCGTTGAATTTATAAAGGATGCGATCTCTGACCTGAAGAATTAAAACCTTGACACAATTAGTAGATATACAAAGGCTATATAGCGACTAGGCCAAAGTATACAAGGATTTCTCTCTTATTTAGACAGTATCGAGGACGAGCTAGGGTATATAGGAGAAAGATATAATAGGGACTATTTACTCGCAAAGCTAAAGCCAAAAATATATATAAAGATTAATCGTCAAGGAAACATTCTAATTGACAGAGATTGCCTTATTGCTTAGGCAATATATATTAAGAATTATCTTTCTATAAATAATCGCGAAATAGCCCAAGCTGACAGGCCGAATGAGCAACAACGGCGAGACGACAGTAAAAACAAAAGAAAAGAAAGAGAAAAAAGTCCTTCGCCTTTGGAGGACACAAAGCGCAAACAATATAACGAGATAGTAATAACGCTTAATAATATACCTCTTCAACGAAGGCAAGACAAGAAATTAGTAGTATTGTGAGAAGCCCAAATAGCAGGGTGCGACACAGCTACAAGCAGGATAATTCAATTGATATTCAAGTAATAGTACCCTTCAGTAAACCAAGAAAAGCTAATCGATGTCCTTCTTCAAGCCCCCTCCCAGCTATTCTTATACCCACGCGGGGCACGACGGACCTCCGCCGGAGGTCCGCCAGAGACCTGTTTAGAATATATTTCAAGCAACATATATTCCTTTCGCAACTATTCCCTGATTTTATACTCACGTGTGACGCACGTGACACGACTGCTCGTCACATTGCCTCCCCTCCTGGGCTCTTGTCCCCAAGAGCGACTTTAGTCAAGTCTAGACAAATACTATAATTCCCCCGTCATAGCCCCAGCTTCTCCTAATAGCCTGGCCGAAGAGAGACAGCAATTAAGCGATCCTCCCCCCTTTACTTCAGTAGAACTGTTGCCCTGATTTTGGGGATTCATTTGCCTTATCTTTCCGACGGCTCTATATATTCTTGCTACCAAGTACTCCTGTTATTAGTTTTCGGAATAGTTATCATATAATAGTCGTCTTACTTTTTGTGATTTATAGCTTCTATAAATTATATATACCTTTGTATTATTCTTACTAAATTAATCGTTTTTTGTTCTTTCAGAGATTTATAGCCTCCTTGATAATTTACAGCCCTAAAATAATTCATTACCTATAATCTAGAATTTCTATTTCCCTGAGTTTATAAGACTAGCTGTTAGTATTTATAAAAGAGAGATTCTCTCTCCTAGTTCTTTTTTCCAAAATATAATATTCTAACAATTCTTCTATATAGTAATAGTAACTAATATAATATATAATATATAATATTCTTCTCTTTTTTTTTTTTTTTTTTTTTTTTTTTTTTTTTTTTTAATATATCTCAGGTTCTAAGCCGCGAGAACATTACTCCTCACTTAACTAACACTTATATCTAGCTATTATACCCCTATTATCTCTATTATTCAAAAAATCTCGCTTACTACTCTGATCTTCAATATATAAAGCTAAGTAATTACTCGATTTGCAAACACTACTAATATATAAATAAACTATACTACTCAATAAGTCTATTTCTAATCCAAGACTAACTTGACTCTAATTTTTCCAAGATCTTATAGTCCTATATATCACAGTTAAATCGACTTATATAACTAGTCAATTCTAGTAATAGAACAGCTTCGAGTTCCCCTAGTTAGCAAGTAATAATAACTACTATTATTATTACTCAAGCAGTATATATTTCTTGAATCAAAGCAATTATATAAACTACTCGAATCTCTTCTACTATCCAGGGAATAAGCCAAGCTATTCTCAGTTCCCTAGCTTAGCTTTAATCTACAACAAAAGATATTTTAGATATCCTCTAATATCAAATAAGTACTAATACTACCTCTTCTCTATATTTACTAACTCAAAAAGCAAACCTCTCTTCTATTACTCGAGATAATCCCGACAATAAAAATAATAATAATAACAATAATAGTAAAAGTATTACAATTATACCAAGTCTTAGCCAAGGTCGTAGTAACAGAGTCTAAGGGAATTTAAATTATATATATCTTTTAGATTCTTGTAATACTTTTGAGTAATAGTTTTTGTATTGATTTTCTACAATAGACTCTACCTTTTTTGTCTCTAGCTTATTACAGGCTTGCTGACATAATTCCGATTTATATATTTCTTAACCTCTTGTCTAGTATTAGCCAAGTTTTCTAATAGCTCCCAAGTATTGTCTACAAGCGAGTAACCTTTTTAGCGAACTAAATACTCTCTTCCTTGTCTCTTGTCTCTATAAGCTATAATTGACTCTACTTTATATTCTTCCTCTTTTACTACTTCTACTATTTCAGGCTCTAAGACAGCTTTAGCCCAAGAATATTATAACTCCAAGAGTGAGACATAAAATATATTATAAATATAATATAAAAGTAACAATTTCAATTTATAGATTTAATTATAATTACTAATA
>JAJTIW010000070.1:0-22577 GCA_021365295.1 Tricladium varicosporioides | reverse complement strand
CCCTACCCTAACCCTAACCCTAACCCTAACCCTAACCCTAACCCTAACCCTAACCCTAACCCTAACCCTAACCCTAACCCTAACCCTAACCCTAACCCTAACCCTAACCCTAAGTCCACACGTGATGGAGTCCTCGAGGTGGAGTCGGACTCCACCCCTCAGGACTCCAGTAACTATGGACTCCAGGGAGCAGGAAGGTTCTATATAAGTCATAGCATTTCCTTAGATAGGAGCTTCGTGCTCAACTCACTTCAGTAACTTCAACAAGTACTTCAATAAAGTATCTTTGATAATACTTGGGAACGATAGTGACTTGCTTCGCTTGTATATATCTTTTAATATAACCTTACGTTCTACTTCTAAAGTATAGTAGCCCGTGCTGTGAGGATCGTTATACTTATTTGCTCTCAGACTTTATTCAAAGAATTTTGATTCACGCGTTCTGATTGGCCCAGGAGTTTGCAGGAGTTTACAAGAGTTTACAGGAGTTTTTACGCCTTACTAGCCCTACTTTGGTAATCAAAATTCTCTGAATACGAGTCTGATTTATGAGATAAGAGTACTGGACCCATTCTCAAGTTGTCCCGTGCGCGACAATCACCTGACCAAGATATACGTGAGATGTCAGCGTTATAACAATGATCATTGTATTCAGGATAATAAGCGCATATATATTACTATCAAATAAATCCACCCTATAAAGTCCCCAACTTATACCTCCATATCAATAGTCTCATGGGCGTCTTCAAAAATGTATATATTGCCTTCAGTATCTGATAGAGAACTTGTGCTGTGAGTGAGTAGACCGCTTTCTATTAGAGCCTCCATATCCTCTTCCTCACGTTTATCTGATATTAAGCACAACATCTCCTCGAAAGCTGCAATGAGATCTTCGGACATGTCAGGCCGATTTGCCATTCTCTCAGAGGGTTTTGCGGCTAGCACATATGCCTTATCACCGCGAAGCCGTAGGTGCTCTGCCGTTGATAGAATCTTGATGGTCTCAACGTCGGCAAAGTCTGCAGTTATATGAAGGAGATCTGGTCCGGCAAGCCGTGGACATTTGTCGTATTGTTTCCATTTATCGAGAAGTATCTGAAGAACTCCGTGATTATTATACGCTATAGCTGTAGTCAATGATGTCCGGCCGTTTTTTGCACGGGCATTGACCTCAGCACCGTGCTGTATGAGAAGCAGTGCGTCGGCTGCAGCTCTGCAACGGGCTACCGCCATCAAAGGAGTCTCGCCGGTAGGACTTTTGGAGTTAGGGTTTGCGCCGAAGTCGAGTAAAGTTTTGAGCGCCATCTTATCGTGTGGTGTCATGGCGGCGCAAAGCAGGGGAGAGCTGCGAGACGGCACACCTTTAGGTGACTGTGGGTCCGGTGATGCCCCGGCTTCCAACAGCAGGCGCACACAACCGGCACGGGCTTCATCTGCTGCCAAATACAGAGGACTCCTACCATTTTTGTCTAAAACATTGGGGTCGGCGCCGTGACTGAGAAGAATTAATGTTGAGCGCTCATCCCCTCGACCTGCTGCCCAGCAGAGAGCGGAACGTCCCTCGCTATCAGTCTCGAACACAGCCAGCGGGTTAGCCATAAGTTCCTCTTCGAGACCCCGAAGTGACAACTTGAGTACAATTTTGTGAACAAGAGGGAAGTTGTGTTCCTCGATATAGTCACTTTGGTCTAGCAGGCATTGGATAGTGTCTCGTTGTGAATCAGTTAAGCCTCTTGTTAGTACGAGGTCCCACATCCTGTCACTTGATCTCTCATTCGGGTCTCTGTACTAGTTAGCTTCGCATTGTGAAAGGTTTGATAGCATTTTAGGACTTACTCTTCTTGCGGATCCGCACCCGCTTCAATGAGAAACTTGCAAGTCTCTAATTGATTTGCATAAACAGCCCACTTGAGCTCGTATCAGCACTTTTCGGAGCGAGAAATTTCGTAGAGACATACCCTGAGTAAAGAGAAATTTCGTGTTTCGCTAACATCATATGGTGATGCTAGTCCCTGTACAAATAAGGCTCGCATTCCTGCAATATTTCCGTCCAAAGCGAAAGCGATAGCCTTTGCCGAGTCTGGTATCCGCCGAATAGCCCGAATTTGGAGATGTGGTCCCGCACCGGGTTGATATGCCAAAATAATCTTAATGACTTGTGCCAGGAACCACAATGGGAACCAATACTCGATGCTAATGCTCGGTGCTTGGCTCTTTCTGCAGTGAGTATCGTTACATTTGGGTCGAAACAGTGGTATACCCGCATAGCCAACAAATAGACGACCAATCATGGGTTCAACTACGTTGGGGGTGCGAAGGCCAAAGCTTGAGTGGCAATTGCAGCGGCATTCAACTTGGCATGTTCGACCAGTATAGTAAGCTGTGCGAATCCTCAAGCCGTTGATGGATGCTGAAGATTTCGAGTTTCGTCGAGCAAGTTCTCTGCTGACGCCCGCATTCATTGAGGATTTCAAGGCCCGAGCGGGATTTTGTAGAAGCCTTGTGCCCATCTCCGACTTAATGTTGTTTTGAAGCTGGGAGAACTGCTCGACGAGCACTTGTTCCAAAGCTGCAATTCGTTCATCGAAAAACTGGCTATTTTGCTTCAGGAACTGATTGATATCATCCCGGAAAATTGTGTGCTTTTCAGCCGCTTGGGAGGCTACGAGTGATATACTCTGAAGATCTAACTGGACTCTCATCATGTCTTGTGAGTGGGATGCCCCAAGCATAACATTGAGACTGGCTTTGATAACATGAAGCTCATCTTGCAAGTCATGGAGCTTAGATTTTTCGATACACCAGACCTTTGCGCGAGCGACAAACTTACCACCACCTACACAAGACTTTAATAGTCGCTCAAGTATTTGCTTTAGCTTTCTAAGCTTGTCATCCGCTCGACTCAGAAGGTTGGGTAGGGCATCGTCTGAACATGTAGGGGCTGGTAACTGCTGCAATGCCTTTCGCTCTGTAGTTATTGTCGAGATCTGGCGAAGAACAACCTCGAGATCAGCGACTTCGTTATTAATTGCGTGTAACCGACCAGGGAGCTCGTAAATTGCCCTCATTTTTGAGATAGTGACTGTAACCTTCGCCGCTAGAGTGGCGACAGCAATCACGCTGGCCGTGATCGACAACGGATCCATGGTAGCAGCGGGTGTACCTTGGATAGTGGTATGTGGTGATGTTTGAGACTGAGGCTGGCCATGGTGTTCACGTTTTGCCTGATTAGAAGTGCCATAGAAACCGGGCGAGGCCAATGATAAGCATATATCAGCTGGGGTTAGCATGGTGGTTGCATTGATTCCACCAACCAAGAATGTTGTGAGATTAAGGTAACACAGTGTTAGAAAATGAATGCGGGATAGAGCTTGGAGGACGCGGGGTCGATTGGCATCAAGGTCACGTGGGGAGATATTATTGGAGAAAGCCGAAGAGTGAAAATGAACAGATTCCGTGAAAGGCGACAGTCAAGCCCTCCTCTAAGTTCGTAGTGCCTGGCGCCTGTGTTGGAGATTCACATAACATTATGGCCCAATCTCAGGCTACATCAAGGCCCCATGTATGTGTTGTCGGTGCGGGGATTTCGGGACTTCGATGTGCGACGTTGCTCATTGATGCTGGCTATGAAGTCACGATTATTGAAGCCCGTGATCGAATAGGTGGTAGGGTAGGTCATAAAGCGGATTTTGGTTGCCTATGCAAACTGATACTGATTCTTCCGCTTGAAGATATGGCAGAGCAATGAGTTTGGATACCCGCTAGACATGTTGGTTCCTCTCGTGTGCGATCTCGTTTTTATGTGTCCAACTAACGATAAAGTTAGGGGCCCAAATTGGATCAACACCACAACTGGCGGTGAGCAAGCTATTATGAAATTGGCACAGAAAACGAATACACCACTTCATCTGTACAGCGATGACGTCCGAGTATTTGCATCTAACGGTGAAGAAGTGGAGCCAACTAGAGCACTGCATCTTCAAGTCCTCATATGGGATATTTTCAAGAGTTCGTTCGAATTTAGTGCTAAAAATACCTCTGAAATCTCGATATGGACGTCTTTGCTGGAACACGTACAAAGCTGTATCCGCAAATCTGATGTCAGCGAAGAAGATCGTGAGCTACTGACACAGTTATGCAAAATGTGGGGGAACTACACCGGTGATCCTATACACAGGCAGAGTCTCAAATATGCTTGGACTGAAAGTGTTTGTGGTGGAGGTAAGCCCCTTTGCGGTAGTTCTACATTGGTTTACTGACTTCATGATAGACGCTTACTATGTGACAACCGATTTCTCATCTATACTTGCCCATGCAGCAGAGGCTCCCTTACAGCATGCCAATATTCAACTTGAGACGAAGGTAATTGGCGCCCGAACTAAATGCGATAAACAAGCCAAAGTCGAGGTCAAACTCCTCCATGGTACGAGTCAATATTTCGACGAGGTGGTATTGACAACTCCCCTTGGCTGGTTAAAAAAGAACCAGCGCATATTCGAGCCCCCATTAGGACCTGAAATTAGGAGCGCTATCAACAATATCTCGGTTGGGCATCTCGAAAAGGTAGAGGCTCCTTCTTTAGAATGTGGTGGATGCTAAATAATATCCCAGGTTTATATTGCCTTCAATGAGGCGTTTTGGAGGAAGTCATCAAGGGATCATGAGCCATATATCGACCACATGATCTGGCTGGCCCCAGAGTATTCTCTCTCCACCAATCCTTCACAATGGTCAATGGCAGCGTACGACCTGGCAGCCTTTACCCCTGAGCAATCTCGTCCAGTTCTCATATTCTACATCTTCGGCGATCTTGCTACTCACGTCACAGCTATCGTACGTCATAATGAAGACAAATCAATACAAAATAAACTACTGGACGATTTCTTTCATCCCTACTATTCTCGACTACCTAATTACTCCTCCACGAATCCTCATTGTAAGTCTAAAGGATTCCTAGCTACTCAGTGGCAGTTCGATGACCTTGCCGGATATGGGAGTTATTGCAACTTGCAAGTGGGTATTGATGGAGCAGACAGATATATTCATGTATTACAAGATGGTGAGCCAGCAAAGGGGATTTGGTTTGCCGGTGAACATGTAGCACCGGTTGAAGAAAGAGGCACTGTTGGGGGAGCATGGATTTCCGGCGAATCAACTGCTAGGAGGATAGTCGCTAAATATTCTCCACCTGTGGTATAAACATGTCTGTAGTAAAGATGCGCTTCTCTGAAGTGTAGTTTCAACTTGGTAGTATACTAAAGCTATCTCTTCCCCGAAAATTATTTGTCTATTACTCTTCAGGTACTGTACCTCCATTCGAGAAAAAGAGAACATAGCTCTCAAAGACTGTATAAACTTTATGCCCTAATTTTTTGGGCCCTTTGATAGTAGACTCAGGTGTTGAATAGGGTAATTGACTTGATTGTAGAATAAAGTTGGTTTGGAAGGTAAATATATATGCGCAAGAATAGGGGCCAAATTTTAAAATGATGCCTGGCATCCTAAGGTGTCCACTTCCCAAACAGATAGAAATTTTAAATGAAAGGAAGAGCTATGGGATTTATTAACTGCATTCTCCGTAGTATTATGCTATTATTGCTCCTTGACGATAAGATATTCATCTACATTTGACATTAGGGAAGATGATGATAGAAAGCCAATGCTTCGAGATGCAAGGGGATTTGAACACTCACAGATATCACTGTCTGGAGATTTCCAGCTTGCCAAGTCCTTCATGCCGCATGCCCGAAATTGAAGTCTCATCTCTTCCGGTGTGTATTTGTGACCCTCATAACATTCAATTCTATCTCCAGTACTGAAGTCGATGTTTGAATCCGGAAAACGTACATCCCGAACTGCCCTGAACACAAATCGGTGAACGAGTGGGGCCTCGCCAAACTCACCCTCAAGCACCCAGTCATCATCTCGGTACCAATCCTGTCCAAGCACTTTGTTTGTGAAAGCTAGTCCTGTTCGCAAAAAAGTCTCAAAGACCCCATCATCATCATGATACGAGGCCCATATCTTGTCGTGATCTTGATTACTATCAATGCCGATGAGAAACCGGTCATTCGGGGCCATAATTGCAGCCCACTGTGCTAGATCTTCTACAGATATATCCCATCGATCGTTGCCCGTCATGGACCCCAGAGAAACCAGCAGTAATGGGCCGCTTACTTGATCTCGGCACCATAAGAGGGCGTCGTCGAGGGGGCCCCAGAGACCGTGAAGTTTGACATGACGATACTGACATGAAGCGAGATGTGCAAGGCCGCGTTCCAGCGACTTTTTGGAGAGGTCAACCGAAAAGTACGAGACGGAGCACGCGCGAGACTCGAGATGGGATAAAAGCGGCTGTATTTTTCGAGTATCACTGGGTTATAGTCAGTTCTTATGGCTTCAAATTCGAGAGCTGATATATTGTTTCTCACCCGCTTCCCAGGTCAATAATTGAGCAACCAGTCAGAATATTCTCAGCGATCTCTGCCCCGTATGTCTTTAAAAGAGTGATCTCGTCTCTTGTCTGATAATAACTTGGAAGGCAAGTAATGTTGGGCCACTGCGCGAGCCCTTCATCGCTGGACAGAACTATGTCATCTATGAATGGCTTTCGGCCGACTGGGGGATTGAGGAAGAAGTCATGAAGCAGCGATGAGCAAGATTTAATGAAATTGCTGCCTCCGATATCACTGACAACGAACCCCTAATTATAGATAGTTCGGTATGAACATTTACTTAGAGAGTGGGTGACCAAGCAGCCCGGTAAAAACATACCTCATTATTCGACATCGTAACTAAAGGGTCCTCGAGGTAAGCAAAATCGTAATCCGAATTAGTAATATCTGCTAGCCTGGGAGCCGACCAGCGATTATATATTGCACTATGCCAAGATTCTCTCAAATGACGAATTTAATTTGCCTATTGTACACGAATAGTGATGCGGGTAAAGCGGAATCTGGTATAGCAGGGCGGCGTAGCTCTATTAAAAAAATGCTACGGAACCCCAAAGCATAACGGGTACGATTGAAAGGGCGACCATTAGCGTCCCTATTATTTCCTCTGTAGAGGTAGTTGAGCGAGATTCACGTGCAAACTTTCCTGCTTTTATACTTTTGCCTTGCTGTCGTACTAAGGGAGATAAACTAAACCCAATTATACCTAAAAATAGTCTTTTTCTTTTTTGGGCGTGTCTCGCCATAAAGCATAAATAAAAATGGTTTTATAGCAATCAAGTTTAAATAGACTTATAAGATTCATATAAATCAAGTTTGAAATTTTTCGTTGTTATTTAATATAGGTATTGTGTTATAATCTTGCGCACAATCGGGACACACAAATTTTCAACAAGTCTGGTGTCAGCAAAATAAAAGCGGCATGCCATGGATTTGGTGTGTTGGCGCTAATGGTTGCCTTTTCAATCGTACCCCTCCTCGAAACCGGCTACCATTGTTCTTCTCTCCTTGTCAGGGTGCTCAGCGCAGCAATTATGCCAACGCAGCGAAGCCAGATTGCGCCGCTGTAGAACGATTGCAAATCAACAGCAAAGGAGTCAGGAGTATGCAACACCACAGTTGCGCGTAGCCTGAATCCTCTTTGATGTGGCAGGCAATGCGAGAGAGAATTGACAGAAAACTCTACGAGGTCAACCGCGAGGGATCAACTTATCACTCCGCAGTCTCCCAGGGAATACATAACAATGATTGAGCTTCAGCGATGAGGGTGTGGCTAGTTGTAAGTAATACACGAATTAACAATTTCGTAGGCCATATCGATACGACAATACTACGACTCGCTGGCTGTGCGGGAAATACTTGTCACGAATTACACAAACATGGATACAAGGAAGTTTATGTTTTGTCTTGCGGTAAAAAGCTAAGAGAGACATGTGTGGGATACCAGCTGCTCTAGACACTGTTCGGAATCACATACATCTATGCAACACGTCCGACACCAAGGGATTTCGCGGTTTATAGCGCGATTCCCACACCAAAAACACCATACCGGCTTCATTCCTTGCCTCTCCATCCTATCCGACAGCATCCTGCGCATATTCGCCCCCTCGGTCGAAAAAATTGACTCCAAGGTTTCTTCGTTCATCATCTTTTTGTCCAGTCGAGGTAACCACCGCACCCACTTGGCTTGTGGCGCTGGATTGCTCGCTCCCATTACCAGGAATGATCCTGCAATACGTATGTGCACGAACAGAAAGCTGTCTATGCCTCCGAGAACTTCGGTCTCCTGTACGACTGCGTTCTCCTCCATTGCATTACTCAGTGAATGTAGCGACATGTGTCGCGCCCGTGTAACCACTATCTTCCGCAGCTTTCCACCGATGGTACGACTACGCATGATCCAGTCGCCCGCTACTGCCATCTCTAGCACTCCCAGCGCGTCGATAAGGACTGGAAGTGGCACGGCCTGGGTTACGCAGTTCTGCCAGTCGATAATTGCCTGGCGTGCGTGAATCCTGTCCTTGATACCAAGTCTCTGCAGATATCCACCACCGAAGTTGATTCCTGTGCCGTTTACACCCAGGGCCTTTCCAAAGAAAACGAGATCGGGGCATATAGACAAGGTAGCATACTCATGGCGCTGATACGCGAATGGCGCCCCACATCGAATAGCGGTCAGAGTCTCGTCGATAGCAAGTATCAGTCCGGAAGCGGCGCAGGCAGCACTCAGGGCATTGAGTTGCGGTGGTGTGATAACAGCCCCAGAGTGAGTATTTGCGACAATTTCCACTATTACGCCAATGCAGCCGTTCTCTCGGGCAACTTGAAGTTCATTTGTAAGGCTAGTGGTAGACCGATTGCTGAGTGCGAGCTTAATGGCAGATATACCGGTTGCAATGTCACAGCATTGTGGCTGGAATGAAAGATTGGCCTATAGCTCACCATTTTTATCAGCAGTAGGGCAGGCAACAAGAAGAAACACTCGAAAAGAGGTTTAGTTAGAGCCCAGAAAACACACCATTGGTCCATAGCATGCTGCATATGAACTTTCCACCACGAGCCAGCGGGGAGTCTGCAACTGGACGTCAGACCAGTCTAGAATTTCGATTGCGTCTTTACGACTCTCCGGGGTACTTGGCTGAATAGCAGCGTCGGGCTTATCGGACTTTGAGAATATAGCTAAGCCAAGAACCATACTGGCGATAGTTGTAGGACAAGTAGCATCGGTTACGTGGCCATGGAATGATATTGGCAAGATACCATTGAAAAAATTTCTACTGGTGTCAACCTTTTCCTTATGCACTAAACTTTGAGTCGCAAAATGGATTATATACTCAAACTTGTCCACATATTGTGCTAGAACCGCTTGACTTTTTCTTAAGACGTTGCTGGGATCTTCAATGTATTCCCGTGCCAACGAGCTTGATAGCAGCCTCTGGTCAAGTTCCGTGGTTCCAAGAATGCTTCCCCAATTGTTATTAAAGTCGTGATCGTATTCAAAAGCGTCCATTGTATAGCGCGAATTGTATGATTAAAATGTGGACCTGTTATAGTATGTAAGGTAATGAGGGTCTATGAATAACCTAACATGGCGGCTAGCAAGCACCGGAGCGGTCGAGAGATTTATAATTGATGATCAAGCCCTACCACACAGAGCCTCATGAGCAACTATTAAGCCTGATCCAGAGCGAAGTAATACTTTAGATATTACGGAGCATGGGCGATTAGTCCGTAGTTATCCAATAACGACTGGAGCCCCACCTCCATCCCACGCCTGAACCCTGTTGCACGCAGTTCATGCCAACGCATGGAGATGTTATCGTACCCCGCATCGTCAAATCGAGATAACTAGTGAGTAAGCTTCAACGGATCAGGGTTTTATTTCTATACAAACCCATATCCAAAGAAAATTCAGAACCAGAAGCCTATTGTTGTAGGTAGGGGTCAAATATGGGGCCATCTCCAATTCCTGTTCCAAACCCGACGATATCGTTCTGGATGTCGGAACCACACCCACTTAGTGACCACCAAACTACCCCAGAACTGCCCCCAGAGATTGAGATTGCGGTGGTTGGAGCTGGATATTCTGGTGTATCAACCGTATACAACGTTCTCAGTCTCTGCAAAAGCCAAGGAGCTCCAATTCCGTCCATTATGATATTTGAGGCTCGACAGGCATGCTCAGGGGCCACAGGACGAAATGGTTTGTCAAAATTTTATTGTATGGTTCAGAGTACTCTGCTAATAATATTTTCTTCGAGTAGGTGGTCATATGAAGGCGGATCCATTTATCAAACCCAGCAATCTGATCAAGACACACGGCGTCAAGGCTGCTTTAGAATGCGCTGAGTTTGAATTCGCACACCTTAGGGCCATTAAAAGGATTGTAGAGGAAGATGAGATAGATTGCGATTTTGTGTTGACCCGAACTATGGATGTTTTCATGTCCGAAGAAGTGTGTACGACAATGCTAGATAAGGTAAAGCTGTTAGAGAAAAATGGTCTTAAGGTTCTCGACGACGTCTACTCTTTACAAGGAGCAGAGGCAGAACAGGTAAGCTCATATCCAATCAATAATATCATCAGGACTTTACTCACCTGTGCAAAGTTTACTGGAGTGAAGGGGGCCAAGGGTTGCCTGACATATTCAACTGCACACTTGTCTGCAAATAAGTTCGTACTGCATCTACTATCGAAGGTAGTTGATGCCGGAGTAAATTTACAAACCCATACGCCTGTTGAAAGCATATCAAAGTCACCGGACTCGAATGGGTTTTTTTTACTTTCCACTCCTCGCGGCACCGTACGTGCGAAAAAAGTCGTGCATGCTACCAATGGGTATATATCTTCTGTACTTCCTGAGTTTGCGGACAGGATTGTGCCTGTGCGTGGAGTCTGCAGCCATATCGTCCTGCCAAAAGAGAAGCAGTATGCCCCTTTACTCCAAAACTCATATACAATATATTGGTCTTCGTCAGTGTATGATTACATGATCCCTCGTTTAGATGGTAGTATCATTCTTGGAAAGTCAAAATCGAAGCAGTATGGTGTTGAGAGTTGGTACGACAACGTCAACGACGACAAATTGATCGAAGGAGCAGCTTCTTCTGTTGAGAATTATATGCAGCGCTACTTCCGAGGATGGGAAAGTAGCGGTGCATATATTAAAGAAATTTGGTCTGGCAGTAAGTAAATATACTTCATTCTTACATAGTAACAAGGGCTTATTACTTTGAAGTTATGGGGTACTCGACGGATGCTATACCACATGTGGGTGTTATCCCAGACCGACGGGAACAATTTATACTGGCTGGCTTTACTGGGAATGGAATGCCACTTGCGTTCTTGTGTGCTAGAGGTGTCGCATCAATGGTATTAGAAGGGGATTCTTTCGAGAGTACCGGTATTCCTTCTGTCTTTAAGACAACACAGGAGAGGCTTAATAATTCTAGAAATCTTATACTTGAGGATTGGGATACGATATTAAGTCAGATCTCTAAGTAAATATAAATGTTTAATATTTCTCTGCTATTATAGTAAAAGCTCTAGTACTACTGTAAGATATATTATAAAACAACTAAAAAGATTTATAGTCTAGTTGCAGGTCCGTGGCTTACTAAGCGAGGCGGCTTCGGGAACCCTGCGACTCTGACTCCGACTCGACGGCGACTATAACGTTGATATCTCACGTATATTTTGGTCAGGTAACTGTCGTACACAGGACAAGTTGAGAACGGGCCAACCTACCCCTAGTATTTGCACTTAGTTGACTATAATAAGTTGACTATAATAAGTGTTTCCCCCAGATCTGAAGGATGCCTCCAGACCTGCTGCAACCGCGGAGGGAGAGGCTTCTGGGGCGATAAGCGAGGCCTTTGTCTACCTCCCGGAGTGGGGGGTGCTCCTGTGTATGCTCTGTGACTACTGCCTGCAGCCACAACCGGACGTCTGGGTCTTACACCTTCGGCAACAACTATATAGCCTATGTGCTACTTAGCTCAAGAGCCTCGGGGAGCTCTTTGGTAGCTATAACCTCGCTGTTCCTGACGAAGTAAGTATCCCTGGGCTGAGAGGGGCCGGTCCTGTGACTATTATCTCTAGCCTTCGAGTTATAGACAGCTAGTAATACTTAACTTATATAGGAGAGCTCACAAAAAACCTCGAGATAATAAAGCTATATATATTAAAAGTATATTAATAAAAGCTTAGTCTATATAAGAAGAGTCCTTTATAATAAGTTTACAAGCTTTAAATATTCTTGTAACGATTCTACTTTCTCGTCGGTACTTACGTGAGTACGAGGTCGTTGGGTTGGTATTGATATTGAAGTACTGCCGGTCACTGAGGTTTGATTACTTGGAAGTGATCCCGTCACGAAGTATAGAGAATAAACTTATATTCAGAATACTTATTTGAGTTGAGCACGAAGCCCCTATCTAAGGAAACTATCCAGCTTATATAGAACCTTCCTGCTCCTGGATCAAGCGGATCACTCCGATCCTTCTGATCCGGAGATCACTTGGATCACCCTGATCCAACTGATCCAATCCTTGTCATATGACTTTCACGTGACCCCTGTATCGACTGCTCCAGGTTCTCTGTGTACTAACATACCGAGCCTCAGGCCTGGGCCATACTTATCATGTGATATAAAATCGTGATAACTTTGTATCTTTAGAACAATTAGCTCTCGAATAAATTTCTTTTGGCTATAATAAACTTGAAGGTACCGTCGCAGCTCCTGGCTTAAAATAGTGTTCTGGCAATATTTATAGAATAATATCTTGTACTCAGGTAGGTAAACGATAAGATTACAAGCAGCGATATAGTCTAATATTGGCTCCTGTGATATAAAAGTTCGGTAAATACTTTGACTCGATTAGACTCGCAATATACCAAGGACGCTGTCTGGAGTTTGCTACTTATAACCGAGCCTTATTAATTACTATCAATTTCAGTTAGATAACTTTAAGAGTATAATATACTACTGAAGTACTCGTCTTTGGAATACAACTAGCCGTAGCTACTACTAAGTCACTTGTCCTCTCAGCCGCCTTAGCTATAGCTTCAGCGGCAGGCCTGGGATTCTCATGATTCGAGGTATAGTTAATCCACTTAAATGGTATACTTAGGAGAATAGTCTGCGATTGGAAAAGAATAATCACAGTAGATAAGAACGAATCACAATCTTTGATACTAAGGACTCTTCTATAACTTAAGGAAACTATGAGCTGAGACGCCTGGGAGACGAGAGACGCGTCGAACCCGGTACGCGTCTCGACCTAATAAGACTGCATGTATGCACGCTTTCCCGAAATAAGTAAAAAGACAGGCTGTGGGCAGCTAACTAAAAGAGGAGAAACGTCGATTCGAAGTGCCTACTACGCGGTTTGGGCAGGGGACAGCCCGATGCGGATAGGGGGTGGAGATTACACTTCAAAGGCATTTAAAAGGGTTAGCGTCCGGTGCCCAGGCAGGAGAGAATTACCGAAAGCGGGCATCAGCGCCCAAGCATGAGTATAGGCGAATGTCCTTTATAATAGGGCATCTCTCAAGTTAGTAAATGGATGCGTATAGTATACTATAAGCCACCTCCCTATATGATTGATATCAGTGTGGGGAATAGTATTACGGTCGTATACTACGTCGTATTTGAGGATTAATTACCACTGCCGTATCTTAGTAAGCCGTATTTATTTGAGATCTTGTACGGTTACAAATACAATACGGACGGCCTATACGGCCGTGATACGGTCCGTATTTAAGTGGGTCTATATTCCTTGCTGTCGCTACCTTTCTATTGCTATTCTATCTATATACTTATATAGTATTTATAATACTTTCTTTATCTTCTGCCAAGACTTCAGGCTCTCAATTCTCTCAATTGTATTAGATGTAAGGCGATTACGTCGATCAGATATAGTTATATTTGCAGAGGAGAAGAGCCGTTCGATTGAGGCTAACATTGCAGGAATTGATAGTATATCAAGGGCTATTCGTGAGAGGTTTGGATAATCTCGATTTTGCTGTAGTAAAAGCTACTATTTACGGACGTTATCAAAGTCGTGATAAGCAGGAAGTCGTAAATATCGACTATATTTGTTACTGCTAGATATTGACTTTCTATATATAACTATTAGAATACCTTAAATAATTAGACTAAGGACATACCTTGTCGTATATTTACCTGCTTTTCACTGACTAAAGTAATTACTTTCAATAGTAGTTAAAGTATCAAGGTTTTGAGTATATGTGATTAGTCAATATTTTGACTTCTAAAGGCTAATAACAGACTCTCTTGCTTGTAGTACCTAATCTTTTGGCCAGGTCTTTTCGATATATTCTTACTTAAAAGCAGGGTTAAGAACAAGAGTAGTAATATATACTAACGAATCTGAGGTTATTTCGTAATATTTGTCTAGCTTTGACTAGCCTAAGTTAATATATAGGCCTATAATCGGATTATCTTTAAACTCCTCCTTCTTAGTCTCAAAAAGCTCTAGTATATAATCTATTACAGGTAATATATTATCAAGTATAAAAGAAGTTAGTTCGAGGGCTAAGAGGATCTTGTATAACTATAAGAGAATACTATTAATCTATAATAAGATTAGTATAAAAATTAATATAAAATTACTATTAATATTATATATATATACTTTTTGAATAGTATCTTAGTCCTTAGCTTATAATATCTCTATATTATTAAGTTCTAGCCAAAGCTCTTGAAATTATATAATTACTCTTTGCAAAGCTAATTTATATTTAATTAACTTATACCAAGAACCTTAGCAAGTATAGTTATTTATAGATAGAATATAACCTTTGCTAAGGACCTTAAACTTGGCTAGAAGCTAAGGAGAGCTATATATTTTAATATATATATTATATAGCTTCTCTAAAGGCCCTTCTTTCCTTTATTACTTTAATTATATTATATTAATATTATTATTATTATTAATTTGATTTGAGTCTATAACTTAAAGAAAGGTATTTGTTACTAGATTTATAATATAACCTTGATAGCAAATATAATAATAACAAAAATTATACTCCTAAGATAAAGCTATATTAGAATTAGTAGAATTATACTAGAAAGTAATAGTAACTTACTAGTAGATATCTCTTATATTATAATATTATTATTTGATATATTATTTATTTGAAAGTATAACATTAATATTTTATATATATCTTAGTCAGGTAATTGTTATATATAAAACAAGTTGAGAACGGGCTAACCTCAGACTTGAGTCTGTACGTCAGGGGTAGTAAAGCTTGAAAAGGAGCTTAAGATCCTTCTTCTTCTTTTCTTTTGGATATATTCAAAATATTCTTAGATATAGCCTATTAGTTCTAGTATAATCAGACTTATATTTACTCTTATATATCTCAGAGTAATATTAGAGCTAGTACTGTAATATTATATTTTGAATATTATTTTAGCTAGGGACAGTATTTAGATAATATCCTATTTTAGCTTTGATTCAGAATAGTTATAGACTAAGTCCGAAGTCAATTACAATAGAGTTGTAATCCTAGAGATCTCACGGACGACTAGTAATTCGAGGGATTTGAATTAGCTCAGAAGTAACTAGAAAAAGACGTTTAGGGAGCGTAGAGGTAGATAGGACTACTAAGAATCCCACAAGAGAAGTACTGGCTCAAAAGATAGAGTAGTAATAGACCCTTTTGTTAACAACCCTGATTTTGAAGTATTAGACTTGATATAGCTATGATAATAAACTAAGTAGCTTTATAACTAGAGCTACTAATAGGTAGTGCTAGAGGCGACTCAAATCCTTCTCAGCAAAGTAACTCCCAAGATAACAAAGCTTTATCTATTCGAGGGAATAGTAATCGACATAGTAGAAGCGAACGGCACTCGACCCCGAGATATAGCCGATACAATAATCGCGATTATACTAATATAAGCAAGTTACAAGGAATAATCCAATCAATTGAAGATCGATTCGATAGCTTGAGAAGAGATTAGTAACAAGAGCAGGAAGAGCTTCAGACTCACTTCCTTTACTCTCAAGAAACTATTATATAATTGCTTAATGATATATATAGTCACAGTAACGGACTAACCCCGAATCTGCCCCGAATATAGACAGAATCTATATATATATATACATTAAATAAAATAGGATCGCAAGATAAAGTATATCTTTTAGTTAAGAAGGATATAGAATTTGAGTTTAATACAATTAATAATACCGATCTCAGACCTACTCCAATAAGGCTAATAGACTAGAATATATTTGTTCTAGTATCGAATCTAATATATAAAGGAACTTCAAGATCTAGCAAGAATGTCCCTGAGACAGATTTACTTGATAATAGATTTAACTCAATATTCCAACAATAAAGAGCTTTTATATATAACAAACTTCGAGAAAATATTAACTACTTCGTTATAAAGCAGTCTTGTTATATATATATATAATTAAAAACTATAGGTCTAGCAAGAGTATATCTTATTTCTCGCTATATATCTATTAATAGACAATTTAACTTAGTAGAGGAAATATTAACCTGCCTAGAGACCTACTTCCTCACCGGAACAGAGAAGGAAGAGGCCCGAAACCGATTTAACAATATATATATACAGGATAAGTTATATTCGCAGAAAAGCTTTCCTGAATTCAAGGCAAGGTTTTTGGCTAATACTATTAAAGGAGATATATTAGAATCTAAGTAGTTCTATTTCTTGTAGAATAAGCTACTAATTCGAATCTATCTACAAAACATAGTTATAAAAGACCTTTAGAAAGAAAACTTCTCGACAATAGTTTAATATCTAGTCTGAGTCGAGATAGAGAAAGCTAGACCTTCTAATAGACTATCTCCTTTCAATACTAAAAAGGTTATACTCTTGACAATAAAGAAGAGTACCTATTAAGCCAATACTAGATCTAGCTCTTCTAGATTTTCAACAAATCTGTAACTTCCTAGCTTTAGATTATTCTCCCGTCCTTATAGCTCTATAACTACTAAGACTAGTAGTCTATAGCAATATACTTCTATGCCAATTCGGATTATTCCCGGTTATATACCAAATACTTTTATAGTAATTAACTCTAAATATTATTAATATAACGAATATAGATATTTCAAGAGTAAATACTCGAATCTATCTAATATTAATAAGGTAAATAAAGAGATTACTATATCAAAAAGAAATATAGAGAAGACTATAAACAAAGAGACAAATAAGTTACTGAAGAGAAATAGATAGGCCTAGGCAAAGACTCCTTTTTAGGTCTTTGCAAATATAATCTGTCCAAGTTAAATTTATTTTATCTACTAAATAATACCTATTTCCTAGTTTTCTATACTCTAACTATAAATAAAATTAGTATTTTATTATAATTACTTGTAGATACTAGAGTATATAATTATTTATTTCTAAGCTAGAACCTGGCTAGCTAACTTATAAAAGTACTCGATATATTCTATTAGACACTTTTATATCCCCTTGAAGTAACTAGTTATAATAGCAAATATATAATATAAATAACTTAATATTTATATCTATATTTGACTATAGACAGACGTTATATATATAATATACTATTTATAGTCCTAGATCTTAGAAAACATGATTATATTATTAGTATTAAATTTATAAGAAGATTTAAACTATTTCTAAACCCTTCTTGGAACTAATTTAGATAGCCTTTAGATTACTTCTACTCGCAAATTTGGACAAAAAATATCTTGATTTCTTATAAGTATATCTTTTGCTATAAATATATATTATATATTTAAGCTAATATTGATCGGAGAGATTATATAATTGAGAAGGATAATTATCGGAGATATATTGAAGTGAATATAATATACTAGATCAAGCAAAGTTGTTTTTCCTATATTCAGAAGAGGCCTAGGTTAATACTAATATAGATATTATATTAACAAAACTCTCCTTCTATAAAAGCTAAGTATAGTAGAAGCTAAGTTAGAGATATAAAGCAAAGGATTGCCAAGATAACTCAAGAACTATTGTTAGTAGAGAATCCTAAGTCAGAACCTACTACAAGACCAAAGAGAGCACAGAACTACTCCGAACTAGCCCTGAAACCTTGTATTAATATTTGCGAGATCGGCGTAAATGCCCTATATTATATAATGAAAAAAGCAAATACTGAGTTCTTTTAGACAAGTCTATATAAGATCAATCGACTCTTAGAAGATCGCGAACTAGATATAATTCGAGAGAATAACGAGATACTAAAGCTTATATATTAGAAGCTACCCAAATATTATACTATATTTAAGGATATCTTCTCGAAGTCGGAGTTGAACTAGCTCTTACTTTATAGATTGTACAATTACAAGATCTAGCTAAACAAAGAGCTAACTTATAGTTATATACCTTTATATAGACAGTCTACAAATAAGTTATAGGCTATAAAGCAATACTTGCTAGACAATCTCAATCGCAGTTTTATAACTACTAGCAATTATCCTTTTGCCTTATCTATACTCTTTGTAAAGAAGCCCAATAATAGCCTATATTTCTATATCGACTATTATAAGCTTAATACTATAACTAGAAAGGATATATACTTATTATTATATATTAACGAACTTCTAGCTAGAGTCTCTAAGGCTAAAATATTTACTAAACTAGATATTTAACAGGCTTTTTATTGAATTCAAATAGACTCCGAGTCAGAAAACTATACAACATTCAGAACCCGATATAGAATATACAAATATAAGATACTACTGTTTAAACTCTATAATAGCCCTTTTATATATTAGTATTATATAAATAATATCTTGATAAATTATTTAAATAATTTCTATATAATTTACCTAAACAATATTCTTATCTATTCTAAGGACCCCTAATAGCACGAAGAGCAAGTTTAGAAAGTACTTTAACGCCTACACGAAACCGGACTATAAGCTAATATCAAAAAGAGCGAGTTTAATATAGAAAGGACTAAATATCTAGGTTATATTCTTACTACTACTAAAATCGAAGTCAACCCAAACAAGGTAGAATACCTATACAATTGAGCTTACCCTACTATAATTACTAACATCAAGTTATTTCTTGGATTTTGTAGCTTCTATCGACAATTTATACAAAACTTTAGAGCAATAGCTAAGTTACTAAGTATACTCGGACGTCCCTCAGAACCTTTCAACTAGATATCGAAATACCAGGAAGCCTTCGACGAGCTCAAGTGTCAACTTCTAGCAATTTAGTATATTTATTACTTCGATCCCGAATTAGCTACAAAGCTAGAAACTAATTCGTCTAATAGTATAATTGCTAAAGTACTCTCTTAGCTATATAATGACGAAAAGTAGTACTTTATTGGATTCTACTTTTATGTCTTGAACGAATACAAACTAAATTAGGAGATCTATAACAAGGAGTTATATATAATTGTCGAGTCATTCCGACGATAATGACCCGAATTAATGTCGATATAGACTAGAGTCGATATATACTTGGATTATAGGTTACTTGAATATTTTATAATTATCAAGGTACTTATAGCCAAGCAAGTATATTAAATAGAATTTTTGTCTGATTTTAATTTCCAAATCACTTATACGACAGGCAAAAGTAATTAGAAGGCTAATATTCTCATATAACAAGAGCAAGATCTAGTAGTATAAGAACAAGTCAAGTTTGACAGTTAATCCCAAGTTTTATTAGGACTATACTAGCTTTATTCGCGAATTAACTCCGAACTAGCTTTAACCTTTGTAGTCAATTAATCTAACTAGACTATTGATTTGATATTTATTAATACTGACGCTTATACTAAAGTAGTATTAGACTTAGATTAGTTACAAGAGCTACTCTACGAAGATAATAGATCGTTATTTGAAGACTTACAAAACAAGATATCTATTGATTATTCAGTAGAAGATAATTTACTTCTCTACAAAGGTCGGATATATATTAGATATAAAATAATATTTTGTATATACCTGATTCAAGAGGTTTATATTTAACTGTCGACAGTATATTCTAGTGTCAAGAAGACCTATTAGTTACTAGCCAAGCAATATTATTAGGTCGGAATAAAATCGGATATAAAGCGATTTGTTGACAACTATATTCTCTATAGCTATACTTATCCCTGCTAGACCAAATAACAAGGTTTTCTTTATCTCCTATCTATACCTGCCTACTTATAGCAGTATATCTATATAGATTTCAAGGAGTTCAATAAAGACAAATATAGTTATAATATAATCCTTGTGTTTATTAATAGACTTGGGAAGGATTTAGTATTAATATTATATTATAAGACAATCGACGCTCGCGGGATAGCTCAGTTATATATCTAGTAGATATACTAATTTAGATATATCCCAGAAACAATTATTTCCGACTATAGTTTATAGTATTAAGGAAATATAGTATAGACTACAGTCACGTGACTGACTGCCTTGGTTAAGCGAATTGAGGGCAACCTTAATTCGGTATATAGACTACCCTGGGTAAGAATAAAATAGACGTTAGCTTTCTGTAGACTTCTCTTCTATAGAGTAGTTTAATATAAGTCGATTTTATTTATTAACTTTTTAATTCCTTAATAGGTTATAAGCTTGGGTTTACGACTAATATAAGCAATCGCAATTGAACTGTGAGTCTACTGAGGGACTCCCTAATAGATTCGATTAGGAATCAACTATACGAGTCGATCTAAGGACTTTAGCTATAATTCGCGGAAGAATCAACTATATAAGTCAATCTAAGGACTTTAGCTATAATTTGCGGAAAGAATCAACTATCTCTGATCTAAGGGAGAAGGACCAAGCAAGTTAGCGAGAATATTAACTGTATAAGTCAAAGATATAATTGAGAGTATAAGCTTGTTATATAATATTAATATAATAACCTATTATATATTGAATTACCTTCTTGATCTACGACAACTATATCTACAAAACTCTATATTATATTATCTTTTATAACCCCGAATATATATAAGATAATAGAAGAAAAAGAAGGGTAAAAATCTCAATACTTGCCTGAGACAATTACAAAGCTTAGTTTCACTAGTACAAGATTAAGCTCAAGGGAAAGGAGGTCTTCTATATCTATAAACAATATATATTAAGTATTGTATAGTAGCAATAGTTAGAGACCTAATAGAGGCTCTCGAGGAACTAGACATTACTAAAACAAGGAGAAACAAGATAGTTCGACTTAATATTAAGAAGAAAACTAAATATCTCAAGAATAAAGCAACTACTCTTGACTTTATATTTAGATTACTCAGCGACAATAACTAATACCTGATTGACGAGTATAAGTATACTTATAATCTATAAATATATCTTTAGAAGAAATATTCCACAAATATACTATAACTATTAATATATATATAACAAAGATTTAGACATTTGCCTAAGAAAAAGAAAGTATAATTACTAGCTCTAGAATAAATTAAAAGAGTATAAACATAAGCTAAAAGTAGCAGATATTAATATAAGGTTTATATATAACGATATATACTATTACTTGTCTTAATCAGATCTCTCTCTAGATTATTCGAGACTATAATCGATACCTTGAACATTCAAAGTAATCTAACAATTGAAGACAAACTCAAGTACTTAAGGAAAAGGAATCTAGAATATACTATATTGGAGAAATAGCTTATACTATATTCCAAGTATAATTCGCGAAGTATATCTCGCCCTACTAGCGCCGGAGGCAGAATATAGACTCCGAGAAATCTATCTCGCCGCTTAGTAGGCCAAAGTACTACTTGTGCGACAAGTGACACTTTATCAAGGACTGCCTAGATCTCAGTAGAGCACGAGAATTTGTCTATTAAGAATCTCAGAATTAGAAGAAGGCGCAACTAGTAAAGCCAAAAGTTAACAAGTATACCTTAAAGCTAAACTCCAAGTCTACTAGAAGAAAAGTATATAACTATACAACAAATAGTAATTTTTAGCCTTGGCTAACTCTTCTAAGTCAAGTAAAGTATAGAAAGATAACGAAGAAGTCTATCGCCTTTCTAAAGAAGAAATTAGTAAGGCCACTTCTATATCTTGACTAGCTAATACTAATATTACTTTATATATATCTGACTAACCTTCTCTCTTTAGCTTATTGATCCCAATCAAGTATAGACATATTAAAGTTAAAAAAGGAGAATTAGTTACAAAGTATATAAATAATACAAAGCTAAAATATATAAATAATTCTTCTATAATTTTCAAGAATATATTCTATATATTATAATTTAATATTAACTTAGTATTAGTAAGAAAGCTATATCAAGTAGACTTGAAGGGCTCGTTTAATAATAATATAATATATTTCAAGAAAGACAAGAAAAGAGTTATTATTACAATAATAACAAATAAATTATATATTGTAATATATATTACTAGAAGCTATTAGAATACTATATTTGCTAAGATTGAGAAAGACAAACCTGACACTAAAATAAATTAGTCTAAAGATATTAAACTAACTAATATTACTAGTAAAAAGGATTTCTCTGGCCTAGCCCGCGAAAGTAATTCAGAGCTTACTCAAAAAGAGAAAAACTACTATCTGAGATATTACTAGAGATTTATATATCTAAACCCAAAGAAGATTATAAGCCTTTATAAGGTTAC